>JAGDQP010059755.1:0-12321 GCA_022664845.1 Lepisma saccharinum | reverse complement strand
TTAAAGTCTTTTAATTTTAATACGGCTTTTTATATAGTTAAATATTTTAGTAGGACATTTAAACTTTTTAAATATACTTAAATTTATATTTAGTTAGTGTTTTTTTTAATTTAATTAATTTAACATGGTTAATGCAAAATTTCCTTTTTTCAATTTCTTAAACAGTTATATTATAAGGGAACCAAGAAAGTTTTGTCGCTTTTTTGGAGGTCTGTGTTCAATTGGCCCTCACACCGTGAGTTGAATGCCAATGGAGATCAGGCGAAGGTCAGTTGTTGGTGTGGGTATAGCCAACATACTACCTGGTTGTGGCAGTTCAGTTACACCGTGAACATGCGGAAGGACAGAGTGAACATGGGACCTCCACAGAGCGTCATAGGGTGTTATGTTGTACGAGTTCAAACTGGAGTCAAACGCAGCTGCAGCGGGGCGGAAGATATGCCAGGCCTTTGGTGAGGGTATCGTGGCCTTGCGGACAGTGTAGCAGTGGTTTACCAAGTTTAAGGACGGTGACGAAACACTCGAAGACGCACCACGTGCAGGAAGAGCAACACAGGTACCAAATGAAGATCTTCAGGCAGCAATTGAGGCGAACAGTGACCAGACATGTGAGGAACTGGGACTACAATTCAATGTGAGGGAAGAAACCATTCGGCAGCACCTCCATCAACTTGGGAAGCACTACAATTTGGGTCGATGGGTCCCACATTATTTGACTCCGGGCCAGAAGGCAACGCGAGTAGACACCTGTGTTTCTTTGCTGTCTCGTCTGAGGAAGGAGCCATTTCTGAACAGGGTGTTGACATGTAATGAGAAGTGGATCCTGTACGAAGCTCCACGGCGCCGTCATCATTGGTTAACATCCCATGAACCGGTTCGAAAACAGACGAAACCAGCACTGCACCAGAAGAAGGTCCTCCTGTGTGTTTGGTGGACTGCTCGCGGCATTGTGCATCGGGAACTGCTACCAGCTGGCCAGAGCATCAACGCAACTGTGTACTGTCAGCAGTTGAGCCGTGTTCAAGAAAAACTCAAAACTCTGGAGCCAACACTTCTGAATCGCAAAGGGGTCCTCCTGTTACAGGACAACGCTAAGCCCCACGTGGCTAGGATGACCCTGGACACCATTCTACGCCTTGGATGAGAAACACTATTGCATCCGCCATACTCCTCGGACATTGGACCGTCCGATTTTCACCTGTTCTCTTCCTTGCACAATCACCTTAGAGGACGCCAGTTCAAATCCCTAGTAGAGGTGCAAAATGCACTTGATACCTGTGATACCTTCTTCGCTTCGCAGCCCTCCAAGTTCTACCGCGATGGAATCCATGGCCTTCCAGAACGTTGGCAGAAGGTCGTCGATGCTGATAAGGACTATTTTTGATCTTCCAGATACGTCTTAAGTGGCATATCGATGTTCGAAGGTGGTGGGTGAAAAAGCTACAGAACTTTCTTGCTTACCTTTATATATAGAAACATTATATGTTGAACAGATATGTAAAGATTTATAAAGATTTAAACAAAACGGTGTTAGTATATTTTTATGCACATTCACATTTTATGCAACACTTATTATATGTTAGTTAACAATAGTATTACATTAACTTTAAGCCTTACTTTATGTAGTTAAATAATTAATAGAAACGAGGGGGATATGTTACAAGCAATATTTTTGATTTGACTAAATTATAAGTAAAAGAAGTATAGCAATTTATAACCTATTCTCGGACGCTGACATATATTGTGTACTGGCCTCATTTAGGCTACAATGGATGACTGGGAGGACCGTTGATGATTTAGTTTTAGAGGATATTTTTAGTATGCACTTATAGGAATTGCTTGAAAAATCTATTTCACCATAACCAAATCTGTAGGAAAGTAGATTTCACTACAAACTGTAATGACAAATTAAACTTTCCCCTTCAATTAAAAAAAAAAAGTCGTGCAAATCGGGTGAAAATTGACAAAGTTATGACAATTTTAATATAATCATGAATTTCGTCATTTTTCGTGTTTTGCAGGTGGGAAGATTGGTTTAAAGCATTTGTAAATCATTTTATGGACCAGAACGGAAAACAAGGCTCCCAATATTTTCAGTTGCACTGTACTTTCCTGGAGTTTCAAGGAAATCGGCGTGTCTATAGTTCCCTAGGTTTACTTGTGAGTGTTCATTGAGTAGGGATAAAATATGATATCCTATTGGATTAATTTCGCATCGTTAGTGACAATAAGCTAGAGAATCGTTTACACTTGTTTTTGTAAAGAGGAGACGGACACATTTCTAAAAATGGTTTGTTGTTCTTTGATCTGTTAACGTATGAACCTTGTAACTACAAATGCAAATTGGTGCAAACCGCACGGGCACGAATTAATAAACAACCGTAAAGTCAGATCATACCGTTATCTGTTTCATCGTTTAACAGTTTCATTTTCTGATCGAAGTGTAATCTAAACTTTCATTCTTTTTCGTAATAATATTTTATTTTATTTACATAATTCTTTTTCTTTACATAATATTACAATAAAATTAAATATAAAATCGACCCCAACGAGCACTAGCTCATACTAAGGGGCAAGATACATATTGATAAAGAAAAGACCTAAAATTTACATAAATTTTGTATATTAAATTTCTCACCGAAATGTCAAGGAAGTTAGTTAAACTAACTTCTATATATTTTCCTGAAGAAATTATTTACCGTTTTTTAAAATCTAATTTCTGATCTTTTATCTTTTATGTGGTTCGGCAAATTGTTATAAGTTTGAATTAGATTATACTTAACTCCATTTATACCAAAAGTTATAGTATTATTATTATCAATGCTTATTCGGGTCATCTGTCTTGTATTATATGTATGCACTTGTGAAAGCTTAAGCAAAGCCAGTAGCTCAGTAGCTGATACTTCATGTCCATACAATGATCAAAACAATATCAATTATCATCGGACCTCAGTACACGAACCGTATTAAATGTGGTCCAAATGTGAGTACTTCTATAACATTCCTCATATCGCATCACTCGAAGGGTACCAGTGGATTTCAAATGAAAGATAGAGAGACTACTAAAAATTTTGGGTTGAACGAAATAGGTGCATTAACTACCTCAGGAGTGTTCGACTGATTTTTTTTTTTTTTTTTTTTGCATAAACCAGAGTGTTGTCGGACGACATAATATTTCATTACTCACCTTTTAGTAACTTTATTTGATCATCCTGAAACCACATAAGTGGAATATAAAATAATCTGGACACTGGATTAAAAAAAAAAATCGTTACAATATGGAAACGGAATGAAGAATTTTCACATTTTCAAGAACCGAAACATGTTGTGACTGTTAGCTATTTTAAATTCCTATATGTTTCTTTCAGAAACGTTGCTAACATTTAGAAGAATCTTTGATTACCTGTGCACTCAAAGTTATTTATTTATTTATTATTAAGTTTCAGATACAGCTTGAGTTGCCATTTTAGACAGAAACAAAATAACAATGCAACGAACTAAATAACTTCACTACAAACTAAATAACTTTACTACAAACTAAATAACATGAAATTAATTTTTTTACAACACACAACACAGCAATTGATATAAATAACATAACGATTTCAGTCTTCTTAATTTATATACCCATATAATATTATTTTACAAACAGTTCACCGGAACGCTTTCGAGAGAATATTCGCCGCCAAAAATCAAAGCTTACTATTTAATTCAATCACATCCGAGTGTCCACATACTTGGTACAGTGAGTGCTTTTCTATTTTACTGTAACTAATTGCGAGAGGTTTATGAAACATTTTCGGCCCCAGCATGATCTCTCATATTTGATAAATGCTATTGAAGTACAATGTAACAGTGTTTCACATATACCTTCACGAAATTGTAGACCTGTAGCTAAAACTGAATCCTTCAATGTTAAAAGAAACTAAGTCAAAGAAGTCAACTTTTCATGAGAGTAAAAGAATGTTTTCACTTAAATTGTATTCTATAAAATGAAGTATTACCAGGCTGTCCCAGAAGTCTTGCACCCTCAGCACACTGACCTGCATGAGGTAAAACTGTGGGAGGATAGGTGGCGGCGCCACCAGTGAAAACTGTTGGCAGGCATAGAGGACAGGTTCGTGGGATCAAGTGAATTCAAGTACTGCGTGTGTGGCGAGTGTTCCCGGAAAGTCAAAACGGGCAACATGAGTGAGAACCAAATTGCAATTCGAGCTGTGCTACGATTTTTATGAAATTAAAGGGACTAACTGCAAAAGCTGAAGCGGAGTAAATTTGTTGTGTAGAGAACGAAGTAGTACTGGATCGATCGAAAGCTTCACGTTTGTTCAAAAAATTTACTTCGGGTGATTTAAGCCTCGCGGACAGGCCCCGCAAGGGTAGACCTCCGATGGACATTAACGGCCCTCTGCAAGATGCTGTGAGTGCTGAACCACAATCGAGTACACGTGTGTTAGCAAGAGTGGTTGGGGCATCCAAATCGACAGTAAACCGTCTCTTGCATGACATTGATTACGTCAATAAACAGCCCCGACAAAGTCCACGTGAGCTGACAGAGAAGCAGGCCCAACGCAGAGTGGCAATGTGCCAGACTTTGTTAAAAAAAACGCGTGATCTTCGTTTCTGGAGGAGAATTGTGACCGGCGATGAGAAGTGGGTGTTTCTGAAAACCCCTGACACACGGAAACAGTGGGTGAAAAAGGACAGGGAGGCCTAGTCAATGTGAAACAGGACAGATTTGGGAAAAATCTCATGCTGTGTGTTTGGTGGAATATTGATGGGATAATTCATTTTGAGTTTGTCCCGAGGGTCGTGTTGTAACAGGTGATCTGTATTCTGAACAATTACGCCGAGTGTATGCCATTCTGAACGAGAAATATCCGGGATTAACGAGAAGGAAGAGGTTATTGCTGCAAATTAACAATGCTCCGTGTCATCGGTCTCGAAGTATGACCAACAGCTTGGCTGAACTTGACGGGTTTGAGTTGTTAGCTCATCCTGCGTATAGTCCAGATGTTGCACCCTCAGATTATGGTTTGTTTCACTCTCTCTCACATTTCTTGTGTGGTCGGCAATTCAATTCATATGATGAGGTGCATGCTGCCTGTCGCGAGTTTTTCAATTCTAAACCTACCACCTGGTATCGCCATCAGATTGAACTGTTCTCCCAAAGATGAGTGAAAGTCATCAAACACGATGGCCTGTACTTTGCTGAATAAAGGTTTGTCTTTGTTTCTGGTATTCGTGTTTCATTCTCCTCCTTGTATGCTGCAGAAGTTTTGGGACAGCCTGGTATTTCCCTTTTTTCTGTTATGAGCACGATGAAGATATTTTGTCACAATGCTAGGTATCGAAAAAATGAAAGTTTTGTGATTTATGGCGATATTTCAAAATGTGACTTAGTTTCTTTTCACATAGTATTCAAACAAAAATAATGTTAATGGAATTATGTTAATATGAATATTATAGTGGAATCTTTGTTCAAAAATAAACACTTCAAATCACATTGCAAATGCGTATGCAGATAGTTTTATAATGATATTAAAATTATGTGATCTGTGCTTTGTAACGAAATATGCGACCTGGTACCGTGTGGGTTGGGGCACTAAGCCAGCGACTCGAAGGTCCCGGGTTCGAATCCCGGCTGGGCCATGAATGTAAATTTTAACTTGCATCGTATTTATAATCGTGACGGTCCTAAGTCAAAGTTACTAAAATTGCCCCATACAAACTTAAGTTTGCAAGTGTTTTTTTGTAACGAAATATATGTTTGTATTTAAAAATTTCCACTTTCTTGAACATGTTTTAATCAAGCCAAAGTTTCATCATAAAAGTATATTAGTCAAGGGTGTGACATACATATTGATATACTTTCTATAAATTTTGGTTCTTGTTAGCGCTGAAAGGCACTTTACAAAAATATGTTTTTTCAAGAAGAAAAATAATGAATTTGGCGCAGAATTTGGGAATTTTTTAGTTTGCAATATTTATTGTGTTAATTTAAACGGTGTATTAATGAATGGACAGTGTGAGAAGCATAAGGCCTGAACCCACAGAACAAAAGTTACAAAACTTCAAATTTTATGAATACACTTATGTTCCCGGACGATTTGCCAATCTAAAGAAAAAGTATTATTCACATATTCGTACAGTAAGTCAATTTAAGAATCAACATTCACAGAATAATTAGGCACATATACAGCTGTTATCTATCGAGAACATCTCGAGTTAATTCAGACATCGCGTTCATTAAATGAATTAAAACATTACAATCAGGAATCTTGTTTAAAAGGAATCAAGGCAATGACTTCGTGTGTTTTTACCACGCACTGTAAATCTGACTGTATTAAATTACTGTGATTGAAAAATCATTTGTTGTTGAGTGTGATGGAACATGCTCTTTTCCGTAGATTCAAGGAGATAAATGAAAAAATAGTTATTTGCCAAAGTTTTTGTAAACATTAGAAGACTCAATTGGTTTGTTATAGGTGTTTGAAGTAACCCATTTATGCAACAATAGCTGAAACGATTCATGAAACATTTCAATATACGGTACTTTAGAAAATAGAGTCATGGATAAAAACAGATCAAGCTAGGAATTCAACTATAGTAATACAGTTAACAATTATTTACTGTAATGTAGATAATGTAGAAAAGTTGCAAAGCACGAAAAGATTCAAAGTACTAGTCTACATAATAAGCATTATGTAAAATGTTTACTACTATTCTCGCCAACTGGATTAATCCATACTTATGTTAGTGCCTTCTCAAAAATTCATTTCGTCCCATATTTTCGTGTGTCCGTGCCATAAAATAGAAGGAAATACAACGAATCTTTTCAACTAAATACGGTAATAGTTTTAATTTTGTAGATTTATTCCTAAAATGAAGACACGAGCAACATAATAAATGTGGAGTAGAATCTTAATTAGAATACAAAAGCCTCTGTGTAGTATGGTACTCTTTCTAATGGCTTGTGTAATGTTTGGGGTGAAGGGATGTAAACTTAGAAAAAAAAAGAATTTATTTGAACTAGGTACTGCAGAACTTCCGAAAGATTAATTAGTTTTTGTGTTGGTAAGGTAAATTGTAAAAATAAAATTGTAAACAAATGTAATACAAATTAAGAAGTAAATATACTACTAGTGACTAGATATAAGTGCTGTTAAGAAATGTGTATATTTGTACAGCTTGTTTCCTAAAGCTACCAAATGCATCTCAATAAATTGTTGAGGAAATGAAAAAGACATGAGGAGTTCCTAAATATAAAATGACTTTGTTTATTTTTTCCTCACGTATGCTGAGGGGAAAAAATTGAAATCAAAGTCACAAATAATAAACAAAGTAAATTTAATTTTAAGAACTCTACCTGCTTTATTTTATTTCCTCGATAATTTGTTGAGATGGATTTGGTACTTTTTGGAAACAAGCTCCACATTTGTTTAACATTGAAACTATACATTATGTATTTACTTTGCATGCTAGTTAGTATTAATATAGATGATCTGTCACTTGTAGCACAAAATGTTAAACGTGAGAACAAATGTTCAATACTGAAAATACAATTAGAATTAACACGATCTTTGCAATAAGATAGGTAGATTCACCTTGTTACTTCATCCCTAGTCTTGCAAAGAGACACAGTCATTAATTTTGATTTTTAAACCAGGGGAGAAGATTGAATAAATCATATCTCAGTCAGATTACATAAAAACGATTGTAATAAAGCTTAGAAGTATCCAAAAAGCTTTGAACAGTAGAGCAACATAGTTTTGTTAGATGGTGGGTATACGCGCAACGAACATATGGTAACAAATCAGGGTTTCTTTTTAATTTGAACGTCTTTACCCCTTTGCCAAAGTAGCGACGACCTGTCCTATAACAAAACGTTTTTATATATATTTAAAAGAAACTATAGTCTCGTTGTGCGGTTATAGAGCAGTGGCGATTACAAAACTGCAATATAGATTTTTGCACATACACAATAATACAGTTTCACTAGTTGGAACAACTCATACTACAAGCTAATCTATTCATACAAAATTCACAACATCGCTTTAACACTTTTCTGTTTCTCTTTGTTCGTTTTCTTTGTAAGATATTTCAGCGTCCATTCAAAGAGGTGGTTTATAAGTTCTTTAATTCTTTTCCAACACTTAAAGCGTTAACAAGAGACTTGTTTTCCCTTGGCACTGACGCAAACGAGAGGGTTCTTCTGTGCTATTAAGACAAATCGTGTAGAAATAAAGCTGAAAACGGTTGTCAAATGCAATAATATTTTCTTTAATTTTCCTTTCTTAATCTATTTCTTTTTTCTTCCAGTACGAATAGCTTTATTTTCTCGTTCGTTTTATCTTGATTTTTTCCTTTTTATTTAAAAGTAGACACAATAACAAACAAAATATCTTTTAAGCAGTTGCTGGGGAAAGTGTCTTCATTAAACGATAATCGTTCATTTGATAAGCTTCATTCAAACGAACCTTCAGGACATAATGGAAAGGAAAGGGAAACGGAAGGATAAAAAGGATTTGGTTTTAGGTAAAATGAGGAAGGGAAAAGAGAGGAAAACCTCGGAAGCTGAGGCATTTTGTTAATTTTAACTGACAAAGAAATTCTTCAATTAAGGAGTCTCTTTACTTGGAATTCATTTAGCTAAAGAAAACGAAGTCATTCTTTCTTCTTCTAGGTTTTCTTAGCAGACATTACAGAGAAATCACTGCAATATTTTAACTTGTTATATTGAAAAAACCGAGAGAAAGGTTTCAATGTACACAGTAAGAATAGAAAATACAGTAAGAAAATAAAAGGAATGATAATAAGGGAAACCTAAGAAAGGACAATGAAGAAGAAAATGTTGAAACGAAAGGAAAAGAAAGAATTATCCGTCTCGGCGAAAAAGAACGCAAAAAAAATATTCATTCTGGCGCAATCAACTCTGTGGCTTTTTCTGAAATAGGAAGTAAATTGGCCTTAGAAAGGAGAAAAACCAGCACACATAAGGAAAATGAAATGAACTTCTAACAAGCGCATAGGAAAGCTGTAGTAAAATTGTCCTTTTTGCTTAAGGGAAGAAGGCAAGAAGATCTGTGTACAGAGTAAGATATAATTTAAAGAAACTCTCGAGATGAAGTAACATAGACACAGAAGATATGGAAAAATTGAGGAACTAGTGAACAAAGCTAACAAACAGAAAACGAAACCCAGGTTCGAATCAATAAAATTTGTTTTTGTTTGAAAAAACGAAGTATAAAAACATTTTAGTGTATTGAGTTCCTCGAGACTTGTCAATATGAAAATGGTATAATTGTTAGTTTAGGAACAGTAGATTTTGAGCTGTGAGACAATAAAACCAAGACTAATAAACAAACCTTTTAGCTGTTATGTGTTCAAAAATTAAGATGTAATTAATACTGATAATCTTCAACATGAACAAATGTACTTTCTTTTGTTTGAGTGTACAATGTTTGCCATTAAAAATACAACACCAAGAAAGGAGATAAGAAAGCAGCCCCAGATTTGGCAGATAGATACTGCAAGTTACAAGCATCAAATGATTAAATTGTCCAAAGCGTGGCAACGTGGAGACAGAAGAGCAAGACCGTCGAATTTTAGTAACTTATGGGCCTACCTTGGGCGTTCAGAACGGCTGCAACACGGCGAGGCATAGAGAGGGTGAGCCCTTGGATACCCTTATTGGGTATGGCAAGCCATGAGTTTTCGACACGTTGCCGCAGTCCATCAATTGTAGCTGCTGAGGTGGCTGACGTGAAAGGCGTTGTGCGATCCTGGACCAGACGTGTTCAATCGGCAATAGATCAGGTGAACGCGCCGAACAAAGAAGCCGAGGAACATTGTGTTTTGCCAGGAAGGCTATAACATCATGTACCAAATGCGGACGCATGTTATCTTGCTGCAATGTGATTTCTGGTAGTATCTGCACTAAAGGGACCACAGCGGGGTCAAACACGTCGTCGTTGGACTATCAGCTGGTTGGATGTCCGTCAATGTGTAGGAGACACGAACGGGCACGGAATCCATCGTACAACACACCATAGAATCCGGTGCCTGACCGACGTGGCGACGCAAAACGCAGGCGTCGCCCAGCCTAGTGCCACGGTACCGTCAGATACGGATGCGGCCATCTTGATGCTGCAGACAGAAGCGGGGTTCGTATCAAAAGAGGATGTCCTACCATTCGGCTCTCCACGCGCGACGTTCGAGTCACAATTGCAGTAGTTCATATCTATACTGTGGAGTCAGCGAAAGCCGAAGCAATGGGCACCGTGCAAACTGCAAATATGCCCCGCTCCGCCAGATGACGTAAAACTGTTCATAAGAACACTTGGCGCTGTGCAACGTCTGTCAGTGCATGCGTCCGTGTTCGGGATGTAACTATTCGATCCACCAGAGTCATACGCACCAGCCATCTGTCCTCGTGACCAGAGGTCATTTAGATCCGACATGTCGTTGCGTAGTGTCTTTGTGGAAGCATCGAGTCCATATGCGCAGCACTGTGGACTCAGTACATTCAATACGGGCACCAATGTCGCGAAAAGATAAAGAGCAATCACGAGATGCCATTATTCTTAAGCGATTAACGGTGAAATTCTGCTGGACAGACTGCTGCATTCGAGAACGCGGCATCTTTCGACCGTATACACACACTCACGTCACACCAAGAGTTGTCTACGACTTAACTGTGTGTCTCTCTCTCCTCGCTCCGATTGCTGTTCCTAGATGGTATACCCAGCGCCTTTGATGCGTCACGGATCTGCCGTGCTAATCAGTTGTTTAGTTGCCCATGCTCTACATATTCTGCAAATTTTGCATTAATTCGATGTCTCCTTCTTGGTGTTGCATTTTTAACGTCCAGTAATGTATCAATAGCTTGCAGAGTGTCTCGGCAGGAAATGATAACAATCAATGGTGGAATCAATTAGGTCATTCTAAGTAAGAAGGAATCACACTCAAACTGTCTCCGAGATAGTTTCCTGTGATATTTTTCGAAAACGACTTTCTTTCGTAAACAATGAAGTCTACATATTGTAGTCCATTTGTGGACAGCTTCTTTAAAAAAAACTGCTAATTTTTGTCTTTTTCTCTTTGTAAACGATGCATGCTAGTGTGCACTACATACTTCTTTTTTATGACATCGTTATCAAGAATTTTGTAAAACATGCGCTCTGGTGAAATTCCTTTTTGTAACCAACCATAACTCCTTTTTGAAGCTTGGACGCAACTTTCTTTTCTGGTCACCCACTGGACATGTAGTTAATTTCACTGGTGGTAAAATTAACGCAATCCATCACTCTAAGTTTGGAAGTATACCTTGTTAGATTAATTAGATATTTATTTTTGCAGAAAGTAGCTATGTATAGAAGAACACAGGCAAATTGTCGAATGCAAAATTAATATACTCTCTATTGCTCCAAAAGAACTCTGTAAGTATTGCAGACAACACCGACCTGAAAAATAATTTGGTTCCCTATGAGGGGCTAATATCACACATGAGCCACATTTTCTGGCGGGATCACCAAGTTATCGTTCACTCCCTGACGAAAATCATATACTCCCTATTCCTCCCTAAAAGCTCCCTAACGATTGCAAACAAAACCGACCTGAAAATCAGTGTTTGTGGAGGCGAAATTCACATATCCTCAATATTTGCTGGGGCCGTCATGAAGTTATCTTTCACTCCCTAACAAAACTAGTGTACTCCCTATTCCTCCCTAATAACTCCCTAACGATTGCAGACAACACCGTCCCCAAAATATGATTAATTGGGGTCCCTTGGGGGAGGGGGATAACTTCATATTTTCGCCATATTTTCTGGCGCCGTCAGCAAGTTATCCTTCACTCCCTAACGAAAATACTGTAATCCCTATTCCTCCCTGACAGCTCCCTAACGATTGAAGACAACGCCGACCCCAAGTTTGATTAATTGGGGTCCCTTCGGGGGCTAACTTCACACTTTCTCCATATTTTCTGGGGCCGTCACCAAGTTATCCTTCACTCCTTAACGAAAATAATGTACTCCCTATTCCTCCCTAACAATTCCCTAACGATTCATTCAAATAAGTTACATAAGATAAGATAACATGAATTTAATGGGCACTAAAATCACTATGGCTTACGCCCGTCCCGAAGATAAGTTACATCGTCGTTGGTTTTGGCTGGGGGTTAACTTCATAAACGTATCTTACAGTATATGCAAATGCCACTACTACGTGCGTTGCCACTTTGTGTGGCGCTTGAAAGTTATGGAACCAAACATACAGCAGTGGCATACAGAAAACGAATACTACAGTATTATCAACATCT
>JAGDQP010059752.1:0-12322 GCA_022664845.1 Lepisma saccharinum | reverse complement strand
CGTGTATTTGAAAATAAGGTTTTGAGAAAGATATATGGGCCGAAACGGGACGAGATGACTGGAGAGTGGAGGAGACTGCATAATGAAGAACTCCACGGACTGTACGATTCACCAGATGTTGTAAAAATAATGAAATCGAGACGACTAAGGTGGGCAGGGCATGTAGCTCGGATGGGGGAAAAACGAAGATTATATTCTATCCTGGTTGGAAGGCCCGATGGAAAGAGGCCATTGGGAAGACCGAGACGTCGTTGGGAGGACAATATTAGAAGAGATCTTCGAGAAGTAGGTGTTCGTGATGAAAACTGGCTTGATACTGCCCAGGATAGAATCCAATGGCGAACGTTTGTTACTGCGGCGATGAACTTGCGAGTTCCATAAGCCATAGAGTTAGTTAGTTAGTTAGTTAATCTAAGATAATCAACTTCTTTCCTTTTTCATTTGTTCCATAGTTACATGGAACTCTAATAATGAGATGCAACAATCATATCTTCCACAATGACGATTTAAGTACTGGTTTCTACACTTTGAAAAAGGTGATTTCGACACGGAAGATAAGGAACGCTCAGGCCAGTCGAGAAAGTTTCAAGATGCGGAATTGGAAGCTTTACTCAATGAAGACCCGAGTCAAACTCAAGAACTTGCAGTCATTAAATGTTGATCGATCAACGATTTCCGGACGTTTAAAGCCTATTGGAATGATTCACAGGCAAGAAAATCGCGTGCCGTACGAATTGAAGCCAAGGAACGTCGAAAGGCACAAAATGACTTGTGAATGATTGCTTCAAAGACACAGAAGAAAAAGTTTCTTGCATCTTATCGTGACAGGTGATGAGAAGTTGATACGGTAAGATAATCCGAAGCGCAGAAAATCATGGTGCAGACCAGGTGAACCATCAACGTCGACGGCAAAGCCGAATGAATATTCATGGCTCCAAGATCATGCTCTGTATTTGGTGGGATCAGCAGAGTTAAGTGTATCATGAGTTGCTCAAAACCAACAAAACCATCACTGGGGAATGCTACCGAAAACAATTGATGCAGTTGAGTCGAGTATTGAAGAAAAAAAACGGCCAGATTACGCGAAAAGACACGATAAAGTGATTTAGCATGCACGACAACGCTCGACCTCATGTTGCGAAACCTATGAAGGATACATTAGAAAATTTATAAATGGGATTTTCTACCATACCCGCCGTACTATCCAGATATTGCTCCTTCCGATTACCATCTATTTCAATCGAAGACTCATGGCTTGTCTGAGCAGCGCTTTCGTTCTTATGAGAATATCGAGAAATGGGTCGATTCGTGGATATCCTCTAAAGATGTGTCGTTCTTTCGAAGTGGAATCCACCTCTTACCCTAAATATGGGGGAAAGTAGCGGCTAGCGATGAACAATATTTTGAATGATAAATTTGTAACAATTTTTGCACAATAAAGCTGGGTTTTTATATAAAAAAAATAATACCATATTTGAATTCAGATGCTCATCCCTGAAGTGTCTGTGCTGGCTAATTAATCACCCTGTTTACATTCTATAAGAAGAGGTAGTAAATATATTTCAATTGCAAATGGAATGTATTTTTCCTCCTATAGTCACAGTGGTGGGCGTTGATGCATACAGTAATAGAACTGTTTCCACTTAACGTTTGTGAATATTCATGTACACATATGAATATATTAGATGCTTATGGAAGTCGAAGAATGCAATTAGAAATAGGGCAGTAGAGCGAAGGTAGGAGTAAATTGTAAAGAAAAACGTCGCTACTTGACGACCCAAAACAAAAGAAACATCTAACGGCATTTTGTTTGTTTGTTACCATTCTACCGTTTATGTAGCTAAAATGAGCAAACTAATTTCTGTTCTTAGCATTCAGACCGCTGCCGTACCAGGTCACAAATAGGCTTCGTTTGGTTTTCGCCAGCAGTCAGCGACAAATGGATTTTTTTTTCTGGAAACCTGAAGATGCGAGATTATCCACACAAGCAAATATCCGGGATGATTATAAGAAAGTTGAATTTAGAACGCTAAGTGATTTTAGTTCCCATTTGATTTAGCTTCGTCCGTCTGTAACGTAGGTTAATTAAAGCAGGTGGAGATAAATTGATTTAAGTTTTGCGTTTGGAGACTTTGATTTATCCGGTCGCTTTTCATTTGGTAAGGATACATACCAGAGATGGTAAACCTCCGGAGGTCGACCCTTCATAGGTTAGACTTCATTCTCATTCGTCCTCACCCTCCGACCTGGAGCGTGAGGTCGAGTAGAGGTCGATAGCGAACTCCGTGCTGGAGGGGAGGTCGGGTGGAGATCGATGACAAACTCTATGCTGGAGGGTGAGGTTGAGAGAGGTCAGGCCAAAATGGACATATATGCTATATACAATGTTCCCTTGCAATATTCTTCCGCTATATGCTCTCAGTACCTAATGCACCTAAAATGGTAATACCCAAGTCAAATCGGTGCTCATTAACGATTGAATTTCTGCTGATTTAGAGGGGATGAAATACGTCAAAAACATTGCTCTGATATTTTAATGAAATAGTCCTGAAGGGTCAGTTTTTTCGTAGCACATTAGAAACCCATATATTTATGATCGACTTTCAGTCATTCGCTGAAATTGAAATTATTTATGACTTCCAGGCATGTGGGGCTCAGGCTGGTATAGGATAGGGAAAAGAATGCGGGACGGTGTCGGCCAAGGCCTAAGTTGAAGGTACCATTCTGGCATTTCCCTGCTATGACTGAGGGAAAAACTCAGTCAGGATGGTCGGCCGCTTGGATTGAACCCACGACCTAACGAATGCTAAGCCACTGAGTCACTCACTCACTGACAAAGCTTGTTGACTACACTCAGAAAACACTCATAAATTTTACATTGGAATCGTAAGTAACCTGTGACCAATCAATATCCGAGGGATGCGTCATTTTACCCGCCGTTCAATTTGTTCATTAATATTTTAGGTACATTTAAATAATTTCACATCTTTCGAGATACTTGTGATAAGGCGGTGCCAGCTTCAGATCAGACGCGTCAGGCTAGCGTCTAAGAAATTTGTTTCATTTACTGTTATTTCATTTTTATTTATTTATTTTTCGATAACGCAAAAAGTCCAGTAACAATGTGTAAGAAAAATAAGATAATTGTAAAGTATTAAAGGAAATATTACTTTACAAATTGTGAAACATGTTTGTTACAAGCAGTTTGAACTTCTTTATATGCGTATTAGTGACGTTTATATTGATTTACATACAACATTGTAGGTTGGAACAGTCCCTCATATTGGTGACTTCCTCATTACCGTAGTTCGTATTAGGCTTAACCGCATGAAAAAAATACAGATCAGTACCTCGGAGGTAAACAACACTATGTCACTTTTCACGAAACTCGAGTTCATTACATATATTTGTTGATTTGCGCACGCTCTTTCACATTTTTTTGCGAAATAGTGTTTTGTTATCAATTGCCAATTCTTTTACAAAATAAACAATCACTTGTGTATACCTCCAGGAAGTACATGCTCGAATGTACAAATCTATGTACCGAGGTCAAGTTTTGGCAAAAAAAAAAAAGGTGACATAGTGTTGTTTACCTTCAAGGTACAAATATTAAACACGAATTTTACCGATTGGAACTCGAAACTACAGGCATGAAAGCAATTGAGGGTAATCTATTTCGTTATTAAATAGTTTATAGAAGAATGGCATACCTTGTAGTATTCTTCTAAAATTGAAGTTGACCTTGAGTAAGCAGGTAATTTCAATCTGAGGATAAACTTCTGTTTCTTTGTACTTTACGTTAAATACCTCAGAGCTCTCATTTTAAAGAGATTGTCGTTGGTGTTTGAACTCTACAGCAGCTTTACGTATTCCAACTTAGATCGAACTTATGAATTCAGGTTTGGGGTTCGAATTTCACAGGGTATAAACTTTGAAAAGTGTCGCACTCTTATAATTAGGATGGGCGGAAGTCAATAGTTACCAAAATGGCCCAAACAAAATAAACTTTATCAAAGTGACAATGCGGTATCTAAATATACGTAAACTTCAGTCTAAAATATTCCGCCGAGATCTTATTTTTTCCTCACTCTCCTCTAGGAATTCTATGTATTCAACAATGGTATGTCACCTGTAAAAGATCAGAGAGAGTGGACTACGGCAGAGGTCAACACAGAAAAATCCGCTTGTCGGCTGTGTTCACTCGATTTACGTCCCTTGTGTGTAAATGTGTATGTACTGTATGTGTTGGTCGACAAATGTGACAGACGTTACTCTCCCAGAAAATAGTTTTTGCAGTAATGTATTTTGTGCATATCATCCTAATTTATTAATAAACTACAGCCTCTTGTGGACTTAACGATGTTTTTCTTTCATCTTTGTGCCCGAAATTAGCATCTGGGTGTGAATGTATCATCCCTTTTGCACGTGAGCTTTGTAAGCGACCTCTGATGCTGTGATACAGCATAAAATGTATTCAGTGGTTGGTGGGTCATCTTTAGGATACCAATGTCATCTTAATGTCACTCCTATCAACGAAGAGGGAAATTCTCTTCCCTTGTCTCTCTCACTGTCTCAATGGCTGGTAGAGTGGAAACCTTGTTTGACCGGCTTTTAGTCTTTGACTCGCAGCTCAAGGTCGTATTTAGTTCGCTTACGAGTTGCGTAATTCCAAAGCTCGCAGGTGTGTGTGTGTGTTTGTGTGGGCCGCACCCAAACCTCACGGTGTTCGTTCCCTGTCGTGAGTAATGGCGCGTTACGTGCACAGAGACAACATGCAACAAAAGGGTGATGAGGTTCGAACTCTCCCGTAAACACTAAAGCACAGCGCAGAACAAGAATTGTACTTGTTGAAAATGCACCAGGAGAGAGAGAGAGAGAGAGTTTGTGTGGGAGAGAGAAGAACGCAAGTTAGGGTGTTTAATTGCTTTTGCTGAATGTATAAAAGAAATGTGAATCTGTTTTGGAAGTAGATGGTGACACTGAATATTCATATAGGGAAGAATGACTGTACTGTTTAATCCTTGCGACAAGTGTAGCATCCACAGTAAGGGGAGAAATAAACTAGAAACACAAAACAAATGGATATTATAACTGTCCTAACCTCGAGTATCTTTATAATCGTTTGGCCAAGCTTTAGGCTATGTATATGGTTCCGACACACACGCTCCGCGGTTTAGTGCTCACGGCGCGGCGACGGAAACTGGAGAGGCACACAGGTTCGAATCCGGCTACCAGTCACACTGACTGAAGGTTTCCAGGGTTTCACCAGGCGAATTCTGTCATTATGGTACCTGAACAAAGGCATTACCTTCCTCTTCTCTTTCCAACACGACAAGTATGTGATTTGGGTTGCAGATGAGGAAGGAATGATTGTTTCATTTGTCTATGTAATAATAATTAAAATGGACTACCATCTTACAAAATACAATATGGCAATATTAATGTATTCATACCAGAAGCCTTGGTGGTCGAAAGGTCTGACGCGTAAGAACACCGTCCAAGAGGTTTCAGTTCCGAATCCCGGCGGGGTTGACATCTTTTACTCGCGACATTCCTGGACACAAAATAATAATTATTATTATTATTATTATATGGAAATTATATTGCTTCCTTGTCGTTCAAAATTGTTTGACCTTTCATTGTAAATTCGCCCTCACATACGCACACATTGTTTACTTCCTGCAAGACTAGGGGTAGGAGAACCTGTGCTTTCTGATACCTGGGACATGCTTTCTGTGCTTGAAAACCATACTGTATGTGACAAGTCACAAAGCTGAGAGTCGTGTTGCGATTGCTATTTGTTACGCCACACACACACAACGATTTTGTGTTTCGTATCAGCATTGTGATACTTTGTTTGGATTACTAAGATAGTTACGATGGTAAAATTCATATTTAAAATAATTTACGTTTAGAATGCGGAACTTGACTTGGTTATCGTGCTTGTACTGCCATTGTCAGTGTAAGAAAAAGGTTACACGCTTAGAGTATAGAATATTCTTTACTATACTCTAAGGTTACACGGTAGAAGTTTAAATTATAAAATACTGAACACAAATGAATTGATTGTAGCGAAACATTTTGTAGATTAGTTCTGCCATCATTCTTTTATACTTTAAAAGTCATACGCACCACTAGGATGCTATATATTTAGGTAAAGAAATAAAGAAACTCAAGAAGTGAGCCACGCTTAACTTCTAACTTGTGTTTAGATTACTAAGGTAAGAAGATAACCGTCGTAAGTTAATGCTGGTTAAAATTAAAACCAGCATTAACGGTAACTACTGTTTCCATTACTAAAATGATCTAGGTAGTTAGAAAGCAATTGTAATCCAATTATAATGTACAAATACGATACATTGACATAGTAAGAGGCGCATTACTACTCACCTCTACACAAGAGCACAAACTATTTTCCGGGTACAGTCTGTTCTGCACTGATTTATCCTTCGGAAATAGTTTGCTTTACGTGTGCTTACGACAACTTACCGGTCAACTAGGCAGAAACTTCCGGGATATTATCATCATCGACCGGGACAAAGAATTCAATTCCAGGACAATCCCCACCTATCCTGGACGAGTGGCAACCCTAGCATGGATTATTGTGGTTTAAAGGCGAGAGGCGTTTTCACAAAACTCAGTATTTACAAAAAAAAAAAAAAAAAAAAAAAAAAAGTGAAATACTCCTACATAGTATATTTCAACATTCAACATCTATTTACAAATGTATGTATCAAGTTTAGTTTAATTCTGACAGTTCGGTTAGATTCTCCTGGCCCAAAAACATTAGGATATATTAAAACCTGAAAATCGACAAAAATGCAGATACCGAGTTTTGTGAAAACGTCTCTCAATTGGGACAGGTCGGAGTCAATAATTACTTAAACAAAATAAAATAAAAGAAAGATTAAAAAAATAGTTTATAGTTTATTCACTTCAGATCTTACAGAGGTAAGACAGTTTTCTTGGAGTGACTTGATTCATCTGTTTTATAGATACATACATACGTTGTGTATACCATGCCATGTGTAAAACAGTACCTTAAGTAATGTTCGTTACGTAACCAACTCCAACATAGGTTCGATTATGTTAGTTTGTTAGTCATTAAAACTAGGGTAGTATCACATAGTGTACTCTAGTAGTGCAATGAGGACATCGTAAATTATTAATTCATAAAGATGACACTGGTTGAACCATTAGTGTAACTTATGCATTATATCAGTTGCTGGAATCATGAATTGGCTAAATACTAAGTGACATACATTTCCAAGTTATATAATGTCCTTCATATCGTTGTTCTCACCCTTTATAAGAGCATTATACTAAGCAACATTTGTCAAAGGCAATGTACTTAGCTTTCATATATTCCATCCTGTAATATTGATCTGTCTCATTTGTACTGCCTCACAAAGTATACATTCCTGATAATGAATTCCCGTTTGTTGCCGAACTTCCATTGAATTATGCTAAAACCAAGGGAAGGTTTAACTTGTAGTCTACCATAGACTATAAACACATAGACGTAAGAAATATTTACAATTCCATCTCGTATTAGTGTCAATGAACATAGAATTGATATCTGTGTGAACATTCATAACGCTTTACTAACCGACTTTTACTTACATCTAACAAGGTAACAAAATAATTATAGAAAGAGTATCGGAAGACTCTGGCTTGTTTTCCTCTAAGTTTTCCTTCAAGCACACAAGGAGTAATATGGGGATACACATTAAACAAGGGTTTTAGGGCTTTTCCTTCCGTCTTCTGCCGTGAATATAGTAACCAAGTTAATAAGGAGACTGACGAGTTTCCAATTCTGTACCTCGGAGGTAAACAACACTACGTCACTTTTTTGCCAAACTCGACCTCAGTACATAGATTTGGACATGTGTGCATGTTCTTCCTGGAGATATACACAACTATGTGATCGTTTATTTTGAAGAAGAATTGGCAATTTATAACACTATTTTGAAAAAAAAAACACGAAAGAGCGTGCTCAAATCAACAAATATATGAACTGAACTCGAGTTTTGTGAAAAGTGGCATAGTGTTATTTACCTCGGAGATACAAAATTATTTCTTTTCCTATTCACGAAATTATTTACTTATTGTGAAATAAACATTTGATCGATTACCACCCATGTGTTCTTCGTGCGAGTGTGGTGTGTATGATTTTTCATATTTTTAAAGATACTGGACAAATGACATGCAACAATAAAATTGTAGAAAGCGGCCCCACGTAATACATGTGAATATGTATCAAATGAACTATATGAAATTTTAACATATACAATAGAGAGATTGTTTATTTTATTTTAGCTAAGAAATTAAATTCCCGTAATTGCGTAGGCGTATGACGTGATCATGTACGGGAATTCTAATAATGTCAGCTAAAATAAACAATGTCAACATCCCAGATAGTTCATTTGATACACATTCACATGTAGATATAATTAAATTGAGGCTTCTTTTATCCAGGGGCGTAACTAGTCGCAGCGGGCCCCGGGGCAGAGATTTGCCAGCCCCCCACCTGGACCATGAAAATGTAGGTCATCTAATTACCTTGTTTTTTTTTGTTTTTTTTTTAGAAATATAAATAACAATAATATACAGGAGATACATGAGCAGTACCTTTTTGAGGTACATAGGTTCATATTATTACATTTCATAGGCCTAATTGTATTTTATTTTAAGTTGTACATTGTTTTCTATTTTTTTAACCAGGCGGAAGAAAAGGATATAAGCCTTAGTCCTGGAAAATTAATATAAAGAAATGAATAAAATGCTATAATTTGAATATAAGAAATTTTGATAACTGTCAACATTGTTATGCTTATGCTGGCATGCTATCATCATTGCCATGCTTATCATGATATTGTTACACAATAAACAAATTAAATTTCAATAGCGCCACATCCTTACTATAAGTTATTGCTATCGTACAGAACTGAGAATTGATTTAAAACATTGTTTGAAAAGAAATAAAGTTTTACAACAGTTTCATGGTACTAATAATTAAAACTTCACTGAAATGACATTATTTGTTCTTTTGACTTCCACTTTGAATTTAAAAAATAAACTATCAATTATCCCAATTAGAACGATAATTACTTTACTTACCAGAAACTAATGGGAAGTCACCCGTCGTAGGCGTCTATTTTCTCGAGCAGTCCTAAAAAAAGTCAATCTTCTTATTTTTTTCTTCACCTCTTGTTGCCTTTCTTTCTTCTTCTACGCTTTGCCGCACCACTTAGTTGACTTATCGTGTCAGATTATTTTCGTGTTCTTTACTATCCTTTCTAAGCTTAACGCAATTGAAACTAGCAGGGTTGGAGGCAAACTAGCCATGTGCGTAGGGCGACAACTACGTTTTAATAAACTCCTTCCTTCACAAGCATTCCCAACTCCAATCTCATTCAGCCGTCCCTTCAAAGAACAGTCACAATAAGCAGATATCAGATTGTGACAAGCGCGGTCAATCCCGCCGACAACGGTTTCGCGTTAATAATTTACGATAATATGGTTCCAACCCGCGCTTTGATATGTAAGGAAACACTTTGCCATCAGTTATTGGGCAGTGCAATTACTCCATTGTATCGCGGGACAGTCTTGATCGAAAAACACCGACATCTCATGTCGAGCAGGGAGGTGGGGGAAGGTAACGTAATACACCACTAGTACCGTATCACTACCAGGGTTTATTTTATTTTATTTCATTTTTTCATTTTCCCAAAAATACTTTTCCTGTCGGATTCAATTTCGCATTTACGTTTACCGTATATTCACGACAGAGCCGACAGGGCCCTGCCCCGGTTGCCCTAGCTTAGTTACACCCCTGTTTGTATCCATAGTTAATTTAACTAAAACAGACTGACAAAGCTATTACACTTAACTTTATTGTAAAAATACACAGCAATGTGTTTTTACAATATAGTTAAGAGTAATAATAGCCTTGTCAGCCTGTTTTAGTTAAATTATTCGCATGTATTATTGGATAGGGGAATGCCGACCAGATATGGTGGAGCGGACCAAAACCAATACTGCTGCCTTGCAGTTAGTAGAGGAATCTACAAGGGCTAAGGGAAGATAATCCCGATCAAAAATATCATGGTGAGGGGAAGCAGCATCACCATTATCACTCTGAGGGTGAAGATGAGTGACATCGGCAAGGCTCAGAGATGGACAGAGGACGACATCTTGAATATCTACCTTTACTGCGAGGTCGTAGAGCTGACAACTCTACACCGCTAAAACATGTCAAGAAATAGTAACAGATGGTTCATGGATTCACCTGGGGTAAAATATTCCGGAGGTAAACTAGTCCCTCATTCGGATCTCCGGGCGCGGACTGCTTGAGGGGGCTCCAAGAACAGGATTAAGAAAGACCTTTGTAACGTGAAACGTGCAAACATTATACCAAACGGGCGCCCTTCAGGTGGCGGTACGCAAGGCCGAGAAGTACGAGCTAGACATATTAGCGATACAAGAAGTTCGGTGGAAGGGTCAAGATAGCATCCGACAGGGCAAGTACACTTTCACTACGGGGGAACACAGTCTCACGATTTCGGAACAGGATTCCTCACTAAGAACAGTACCCTTCAGGTGGTTCTGAATATAGAGTTCGTAAACGGAAGGCTATCGTACGTTACAATACGTACTCGATGGGGCAACACGGTTTTAGTAAACGTCTATGCTCCGACCGAGGTTGCTACTGATAACGACAAAGATATATTCTACGATGAGCTAGAAAGGCTGTTTGACTGAATACCGAAGTATAATTCGAAAATTGTGTTGGGTGATTTCAATGCAAATGTAGGGAGGAAAGAAAAATATATACCTACTATAGGCAAATACAGCCTTCACGAAAAGACCAACAACAATGGAGAAAGACTGACAACTTTCGCCATTTCAAAAAACCTACTGGTAAAGAGTACATACTTAGAACACAAATACATACTCAAATACACATGGGTATCTCCGGTTGGCAAAACTCTCAACCAGATCGATCACGTATTAGTAGATAGACGAAGACACACCAGACGTAATGGATTTTAGGTCGTACAGAGGAGCGGAAGGTGACACCGACCATCAATTAGTGATCACAAAAGTAAGGGGAAAGTTGTGCATTGCGAACAGAGAAAGTAAGGGATCAAAACAACTGAAATTCGAAGTTGGATGATTAAATAATCCGAGCATTAAAGCAGATTACCAACTCGAACTCTCAAATAGTTTCGAAATCGTAACCGACTCGAGTAATAATCATGATGATATTAATAATGAAATTGATGTAAGTAAGAAGTGGGGGGCAATTCGTGAAACAATTAAGAGCGCAGCGAAGGAACGTGTAGGTGAGAAGAAACAACAGAAAAACAAACCTGAAGAATGCCTTAAGCTTCGTGAAATACGAAAACAAGTCAGGCAAGGATGACTAAGTAATAAAAGCGAAGCAAATACCAACCACTACAGTAACGTGAAACAAAACGCCACACTCGGGTTCAGAAGCAAAATGCGAGATTATCTGACCCAGAAGATTCAGGAGATAGAGGAAAACGGGAAGACAAATAACATACGAGATCTATACAAAGGGGTAAACTCGTTAAGAAAAGGTTACCAGCCGAGGTTAGGAATGATTAGAAATGAACGTGGAGATCTTCAGGCTGATCCGACTAAAATTGTCGATGTGTCGAAAAGTTATTTCGACAAACTTTTTAATGTACACAACGGGGTACAAACAGAGGAATTTGAAATCCATACCGCAGAACCGTGGATTCCCGAACCTAGCAAGATCAAGATCGAAATGTCGAAAAATAAATTGAAAAATTTCAAATCACCAGGAATAGACAATATTCCAGCTGAATTAATTAAAGCGGGAGGAACGGCACTAATCAAGGAATTACATAAATTGGTAAGTGCTATATGGAGAAAGGAGGAGCTCCCAAAGGAATGGAAAACCTCAATAATAGTTCCGATTTACAAAAAGGGCGATAAATCAGACTGTAATAATTACGGCGGAATATTGTTACTTCCAACCTGTTACAAGGTATTAAGTAATATTCTGTTAACACGCCTAAGTGTATCCGTAGATGAAATAATTGGAGATCACCAATGTGGATTTAGAAGAAATAGATTCACGTTGGAGACAAATTTTTCCCTTGAGACAAATTTTGGAGAAGAAATGGGAATAAGGGGACGGTTCACCAGCTATTCATTGATTTTAAGAAAGCATATGATTCTATCAAAAGGGAAAAGTTATACAGTATCCTGATACGATTTGGAATACCGAAAAAATTGGTCCAACTAGTGAAGATGTGTCTCAGCGACC
>JAGDQP010059751.1:0-12322 GCA_022664845.1 Lepisma saccharinum | reverse complement strand
CGTTCCTTGTTCTTATCAATGTCAAGTCATTTCGGTTGATACATTACGTTTTGTGAATTTAATCTTCAATTTCTCATTTCTAGAGCTTTCAGTCAATCATGATAGATTTTCGGTTTCAGGGTGTACAGTTCTAAGTGGTGACAAGGTTCCATGGTCCAGCTGGGATTCTTCACCGAAGCATCGTGATCCGCACATTTCACACCCGGCCAACGGGATCACCTTACACTGCAACTGTTATTCATAGAATCATCGCCATTCCACTGAGAAATGACCCACTGTCTCTTTTGGGAGCAATATTCTAACCGTTGATTGAATTATTGTTACTCGTACTCCTGACAGTTATGTAATCCTGCACGATTTTAAAAATCGCTCCTCATATGAAATCTACTTGAGATATCGACATGTGGTAAACGAATTGTTATCTGTCTAGAAGTCATCTCATTTATGGAGTTTTTTACCCTACTTTACTTGGAAGAATTTTTGGGAATCACCTTCTTTCTTTAGGGAATCCCGTGCGCCCTGCTTGTAGGATTTTCAAATATGCATTTTTGGAAAGCCCGGGAGTGACTTTCTCTAATATTTTCTGAACCACCTACTCTCTGATTTCTCGTATGCGATAAAATCAGCTCTGAAGTTCACTTTCCAATGCTTTCGGCCGCCAATAGCTCCGAAAATACTGAATATTCGACCCCTGTTTTTTTCAACTTTTACTTAGTTCGATCTCAGGTACTCACCCTTAAATTCTCTGTACTCATTAAGGGAACACCCCTGTATATCATCTAAAGCACATGCAAAGGAAAATCATTAGCACATAAACACACACACACACAACATTGACATACGATGTAATATAGTTCAGCATTCTTCATTCTACTAGTGTGGAAGAAGATATCATGACTTCCATTGTAGCAAACTGTTGAAAGAAATATCCATAATCAATCGTAGTAAACATATCATTCTAACTGAAAATAGTTCATGCAATTAAAATCCATTAGTCAATTCATCCAGGACTGTAGAAAAATAGCTCTGGTGTAATACTATCTAACATAAACCAATTACCGTTTAAACCAAATTAGCATGCAGGAAGCAGAGTTAAGCAAATCCATACATGAAAATTTCCAGATACCAAGATCATAGCAATTTCATTAGATTAAGAGCATCATCAAATTTACCCTGAGAAATGAATGCCTGTAAGTTGTTTTTCCTGCTCCCCAAAATTAGGATAAGATATTTGATGAGCGAAGCCTTTTTCGTTCACCCATTTACGCAATTCTGAATCTGAAATTAATGATTCCTTAACTCGTTCAGGAGGATCTGATAACTTATTTTCTTTATGTCTAGACCTCTTACAACGTGTTTCTTTAATAGAGTAGGACGAATCCGAAGTAACCAATTCTTTCACTGCTAACTGAACGGAAACCTCGTCCACGCTTTGACTCTCAAGTGACATTGAACTAGTAATACTGTCACACTTATTACTTTCCAATACTAAAGGTGAGTGTGAAGTTGAAAGAACTTTATCAGGAGTCGTAACTGGTACCGTTTCGCATTTTACTTGACTATTACTTGAAGTAGCAGACTGAAGAAAAATCTTTCTGAAAGTTATCTAATTGTAATGTCAGTGAAGAAAGTGACGATTCGATATTTTTCATTTCATATTCAACACCATTCTGTGTTACTGATAATGCTTTAACTTTGTCTTCATTAGATGTAGCCAAACCTAATATACATTTGGCAACAAATTTCTGGATGGTTTGTAAATTAGATGAATCAGAATTCTGAACAACTCCAACTTGTTCTACACTCAATTCATAACCGTTAGCTTCAATTGCCTTATCACATGTTTGCTTAGGAAAAATAGAATTCCAAGTCGGAACAATTAACTTAAAGCCTGATCTTCCAATGATAATGTGATCGGTATTAAAATTTACGACTTGAAACAACAATTTGTACTTATTATCAGACAATGTTACTTCTAATTCCACATCACCAAGAACATCTAAATGTGATCCATTTTACATTGAATACTGTCTGTGAAAAGGTTTCAACAAATTCAATCCTTTGACAAGAGCCAAGTCAAAGAGTTATATTAAATTAGGTTGTATACCAGTATTAATCAAACCAATTATATTTTTGTCATGTACTTGCATCTTAATAGAAATAACTTCTCGATCATCTGCCAAAGTTGTATTATGTATTAACAAGCAATCATCGATACCAACAGAAGAATACTCAGGTAAAATCTAAACTTGTTCATTAGAAGTATTGCTTTTCTTATTGGTTCCTTCTTGTATGTGGCGTTTCTTTAATAAGCAACATTACCCCAGTGACCACGGCGAGAATAATAAACACAATTAGAATTTAAGGCGGCACACTTATGTTCCCTAATTAACTGTTTTCCACAACGGTAACAGAAACTACCTTAGAAGAATGGAAACTCCTCGAGTCTCCTTCCACCTGCTCCTCTAAAAAAATTGTATCTATCGCATTTTGATGGGTCAACTTTGGGTTCGCTAAAAGACTTTCCGTGCATTTCCGTCATGAATGCCAGTTACTATCTGATCGCTGTGGAATCGCCAAAATTACATTTGTTTGCTTGCTTTCGCAAAGACATAACGATATCTTTAGAGGATTGCATCTCTGATTGCTTGATGGAATGAAATTTTAATCTCTCTACAGTGATATTTGTCTTTGATATGTAATGCTCTTTAAGCTTATCCGAATTCGCTTAAAAAGTTTAATCTTTTAATGGATTCGGAGCAAAGAAATCCCGTAAGAGCCTGAACTGTTCGTAAAGAAATGAGAGAACTCATTTTCCATCTAGAATTACCCTCATTTCACAGTAACACTCGTACTGGTCTAGAAAAACAGAAATGTCCATCTGGATCGAATCTTTGGAAAGTACTTGGAGCACTGACTCTCGACGCAACTCCTAACTGCGAAATTTCCGCCGTAATATTGTGTGAGAAAGGGTCATTGTAAATGAATCAAGTTATATGATCTAATTAAGACTATACTTAACCAAACGTCACCGCAGCAATATCCAAGGATAGTATCTAAAGTGTATCCAGAGTGGACTATCATAATTATACTTAGCATACGAAATAATGTATAGCACTTCTCAAAGCAACTCTGGTTTATTACTTTAGTAACGTATGACCCAAGCATTACAACCATATAATACGTAAGTTCTCTCGCATCAGGATCAATGTCCAAATACATGAAATTGCGAGGCAATAACGTAATACAATATTATGAAAAGTATATCTGATTATACTTAGCTCATACAGCATAATTCCAAACTGTAGAACCATCAAATCCCACATCAACCATGAAGTAAATGAGCAAATATATGTAAGAATATTTTATCCCGTACTTTGGTATTATCAGTTGCAACTATAACAATGACAATATCTTTAAGACGAAGAGAACAAAAGAACAAATCAGCTGATCAGAAATCACTGTTGTCAGCTCGACTCTGAAGTAGTAGGATAGTACATAAATGATTGTATAAGAAGTCTCTAGTACACTTCATAGCACTTATAAGAAAGACTATCAAACGCTCCACTCGATCCTCCCGATATATTAAAGTAATATTTCATAGTTTTACACCCAAAAGTTAAAAAAAAAAGGACGGAGCTGCTCCATTGTATTCACTTCGGTCCCTGAGGAACCGGAATCACCATCCATTTCCAGTAGTTCGATTAATTTTTAGAATCGAATGACTGGAACGGAATGGTGATTTCAGTTCCTTCTTCGAAAACAATTTTTATTGAGTGTAATCTGAACTTAATATTCTATCAAACATCACTAAACCGAATTGAGTTAAAAACCAATTGATGCCAAATATAATTAGAAAATAAACGTAAAATTAAATTAAATAGAATATTTTTAAACGATGTAACATAATTAATAACAACACAGTGAGCTCCTTATGTAGATTAATGTTATAATCACCAAGAAAAGTTTAGGGTTAAAATGTCAATGAACTTATTAATAGGATCGATTTCATCATGTTTGTGGTAGTTTAACCGAGTGCCTCAATTAGTGACAGTGGGAACGTTGAGGTTATGTAAGGTTGGGTATGGTTATGTATCTTTATACTTTCGTTTGTTTGTTTAAAAATGCTGTAAAGATACACAACCACACCTAACCTTACCTAACTTCCACGTTCCCATGGTCACTAATTAAGGAAATGTCGGGTTTAACCGAGTACTCGGATAAACTCGACTTCAACCGAGTTTGCAGTTATTGTGAAATATATTATTTGCAAGATAATTATAAGGTCGTCATTTTCACATAACTTTGAAAAGAAGCCCCTACTTGGTAAACCAGGTGTTCCTAAAAACGTCCATCATAACTTCCTGGTTTTGGAATTTTCATTTGGGATGCAATCCTATGCTGATATAGATTAAGACACAGTAAAATAATAGCGGTGTTAATTCGACACAATGCGGTGACCCAGCGTGACTACCACTTTTGTGTGTTAAATCAACACAACTGGGAGAAAAAAAAGTTACGGCAGCAGCTAGATTTGAACATGAGTTGCTCACTTAGAAGTCGAGCGTCTTACCGACTTCGCTAAACAGTCAGACGGAAAGAGCACTAGATTAAAACAATATAAAGATAAAAATATGTTGAACCAAAAGCACAAAGTTACTCTCATGATTTATGCTATGATTTAATCACTTTTCCATTGGTCAATTAGGGATCACAATCCCCATTTATTGAGAATATGTTCTATTTCTATGAAAGAAAACGCAGCATTTGACATATTGTTACGATAAGAAAGTAGTAATGCTGTTCAAGTGTTTGACTGCCGCCATCTTGTTTGTTTTCATAGAAATAGAACATTCTCAATGAATGGGAATTCTGCTTCTCAATTGACAAATAGGAAGTGATTAAACCATGGGATAAGTCGGGCAAATAACTTAGTTTGTTTTGGGAGTCCAGTAACATATATTTGATCCTATACACTGTTTAAATATATAGTGTAGTTGTTTAATTCAAATGATATTAACTAAATATCGTTTACATCTAATGTATTTTCTGTCTGGCGATTTCGCTATTCTTTGAAGTGTAATATCACTAACATTTGCTAACATCTTACAATATTTAAGAATAAAATATTAAATCACTCGAACACGAACGCTGACTTTTTCCGTTAACACAAAATAATAAGTTTTTCTAATGAGAAAATTGTTTAGAATGTGATTATATTATTATTAATTATGAAATTAAATATTTCTTATTGTTATATTGTTAATAGTTTTTAAATGTCTAATGTTATAAAGAAACCAAATAAATTTATTCATGATGAAAATACAATCATAAAATTTAAATACTAGAATGAATTTTAACGTAAACATTGTTTACTACATCGATTCTTACGTGATTGAACGATTCTATAGAACCGGAATAGAAACAAAGTAAAGTGATTCGTTCAAATGAACTGAAGTGAGTATAATGGAAGTGTTCCAGAAGGAGTTGCACATTTGTGATACACTTAAACTCGAATTAAGCTTAATTCGTCGCTTTAACTCATATTTGAAGTCGAAAATTCATCGGCCAGAAACAGAAAATGATCTATACAGAGCTAGTTATACGGATTATCTATTCGTCGAAATAGTGAAATATCGAAGCCGGTGCTACAGCAATAAACAATTTTCCAATAATTCCACCTTTTTCGGGAAAATGTCTGCCATACGTTGCTAATTTTGCACACCGGCCATGATCAAATATCGAGAAAAAGACTTTTTCGGCCCGCTCTAATTTGCATACTACCCCAACATTAGGCTAAAATAGTCACTTTATAGAGTTCAGGTTGAAACACTGTTACTACTACTGTCTGCGAAGAATTTCTAATTAATCTCTATTTTTTAATAAACAAAAGTTTAAGATAACTCATATGTAAGTATTATGTTGCCGCTCTCGTTAGCCTTAGTGCCACGTTTGATTAAGCAAAACCTGCTCATTATGCGGCAAATCGCGTAAAGGGGAATCATCAAATTAACCCTAATATCCATCGATAGTTTTTCCGTATCCTTTTCCATGCATCTAGGACTTCATTTGATACTAAACATGGGTATATTTAGTAGAAAATGATCAACATCCCAATAAGAGGTAGTATTATAGGGCGGCCATATTGTTGACGTCACATCACGATACGCTGAAGTAATGTGAAACATATAGACTATATTACTCATCTTGATTAACTCCAGGCACCTAGGGCTTCATTTGATACCAAACATGGGCATATTTAATGTAAATCGATCAACGTCATAATAAGAGGTAAACATTATAGAGCGGCCATATTGATGACGTCTAATATCAAAACACTCGAGGGTGTGAAAGCGTATACCCATCAAATTTGGTTTCAGCGCACTTTTCCACAAAGAAACCATCAAAATATACTGTATATACCGAAATTTTGGGTTCAGGCGAAAAAGCTCACTTGGGGCCCCGGACTACTAGTTCTGCAAATTGATTTTTTTTTCAATCTCAAGAACGAAAAACTTTTTGAAGTCATATTTTTCTTAAATAATTCGTACTAAAAAGTAAAAATATATTTTTTATGCTTGACTAAAAAGAAGAGCATGGGACACTCTCTCATATACAGTCCCTTCTTTATAAATTCATAAATTGTCGCGACCCATGCTTTTCTTTTTAGTTATGCATAATCCAAATTATTTTTTCCGAGTTATTTCGGTGTTCGGATACTTTTTCTGAAGCTATTGTTTCGAGACCCAGATCCTAAAGTGTTCTGCAGCCAGTGTAATACAATATCGTTCCAAGCTAGTATTTTTTTTAGGTTAAAGAAGTTTATATTAAAAATAAACACTAAAATATGCTTTTAAAATATGAAAGTAACAATGGAATATTATATTGTCACCCAACTTACCTCACCTCACGATATTTCATCATTGCATGACGTCCGGAAATGAGATAATTTAACGTTGCAAGATTTGAGGACACCACGAACCATTGTAAAGTAAATAATGTAATAAATTGTGCGTACTTAAGCGCCTAAATTCACTAGATGTCAGAACGAACACTAAATGCAAAAACCAAAGTACTTTACCAAGCGTAAAAGGCAGCAACAACAACAGAGTCAGGCAGTTTTGTACCTCAGTACACAAAGAATTATATATTGTGCTGCAAAAATTACGAACACCTTGTTAGCTGGTTATATATATCATGTAATAACCTTGCGAAGTAAGCTAACAATATATTAGGTTAGTTTCCACAATATCAAACCTAATTCAGCCGAGTAGCATTAATATTGTTAGGTAAGAGTGCATCAGATAACCCAAACAATATTACGTTATATCTGATAGATAGATTTAGTATCATTAGATTAGCTCACTTAGATTAACATTATTAATTAGCCTTTCTCAAAGCTTTACTATTAGTAGGACAATCTAATTCATAGTTCAGATGCCAGGAAATATATGAATACTTGCAACTATCAGAGTCCATAACCGATAATCATGCAGTACAATTACGTGCAATGAATTATAGAACCATCTGCTTTAAATCAGAACATTCGTAGACACAGCTTTCCAACTTTTCAGAAGTATATCAAAGTTAGCTTTGTTTTACACACGAAGCTCACAAACATATATTTCAGATAAAACAAGTTACCTTAATGTTCGTAGTTTCCTGTAGAATTGTTATCAATTAACAAACTATTACTGCAGTCCATACTCAAGTAGTAGTAGAATAAATCCCAACAGAACTTCTGAGTACTATGCCTATTCGCACAAAATCCATTTTACATAGTAAACTAATCTTCATCGTATATGTAGTTTGTTTACTAATCTTATTCAAAGTTGATCAAACCACACTAGAAAGTTCTAGCCATAGAATTAGGAATATAAACTATGGTTCTAGCTATTCAAAGACATTCATTATTATATTCCAGCTGTTACCAAGTACATTAAAATATAAACAAGTATCCACACTTAAAAAGTCAATATTAGAGTACCCAAGTTATCACATCAATATGCGCAACTACTACAATCTAGGTCCATCTCGAAACCGCTAAACTCAGTCGCCATGTTTAGTCCAAATCCATTCTCAACACACCTATCAATAGTCTTTCAATATGTGCTGGTCTAAATTTCCACTACACTATTAAGGGATTTCTTGTTAAAATGTACTTTGAAATCCTATACAAACAATACATCCTATGTTAGATAAGGATGACTTTGGAGCACAAGTCAAAACAGTAGTAGATGCAGGATGAAATGCTCATAAGTTTGTAAATAAAGCCATTCTATGCAGATGTGAATACGGAATAATCAAATTGCAGGAGAAAGCATACAAGAAAAGGTGAACAAAAAACTACTGAATTTAAAATTCAGAAATATGTAGTCATAATTAAACATATTAGCACAGAACTGACCAACCCTTTATATTTACAACATTTCATAACAGAAAGAACGCCTAATGTGGAACCAACTATCTTTCCTATTGACAGAAACACCGGCATTCGAATCCACTTCTCCACCAAACAAAATAAAGCAAAATTTTTACACAAATTTAAGGATTCATATGGGGATGGGAGGGAAGCACGTCATATGATTCTGAGATTGCGAAACAAACAAACAAGGCAAAAATAACTACTACTTTCACTGGAGTTATTCGAGGCATCCCCACAAATGTTCAAATAGAAGGCGTCAAAACATTTCTACAAAAGAAAAAAGTTCCAATCAGCAATGCCATCAGAATACGTAATGGCACAGGCCCACTACTTTTGGTGCACATTTTTTACTAAGGATTCAACTCTGATTAGTCATTTAATCACAAATGGAATCGATATAGGTTTCAATGGATACAAAGTCGGGGAGTCTAAGAATACTGCAAGACCATTGCCATGTCATAATTGCATGTCATTTCATAAGGAAATGAAGTGTACTCGAAATCCGCTCTGTTTTAAAATGTTGGGAGGAACACCCAAGTTATAGATGCTGCATCACACCTAATAAGAATTATTGTGCGACTTGTAAAAAGCAAGGACATCGCACGAGGACCTCCAATTGCCCTCTCAGATCAAAGGCAGGACAAAAGATTTTATCAAAGAAAATCTTCAGAACTAATGAAGAATCACTTTTATATACAGAACAATTAAAAAATCAACAACCGAAACAAATAGAACACCTAACAAATTTTCAGTAAATTGAACAGCTAATAAATAAGAAAATTTATGATCTGACAAACAAAATTACTCAATGGGTCACCTGAGTTCTAACACTGGCTCTTCCAACAGAATTGCAACAACAATTATCAAAATCAGTTAATACAGCTTCTGAGGAATTTCTTAGATGTCATCTCAACATCCTTAAATCTGTTGACGGTCACATATTCATAGGCAATGAACCTTATACAAGAAAACAGAAGCAGAATTAAGACAGAACTTAGTTCACCAACAGTTAACAAAAGAAGTTTTAAAAATTCACACAGCAAAGAAGCGCATGGGGACATTATAAATTCAAATTTAAATTCAAATCAAAGTAAACATTTTCTGCTTAAAACTACAATTATATAACCAAATAACTCTCCATGGATAAAAGAAGAGCTTTCTCAAATAATGAAAGAAATTACATCTAATTCTCATCGGATGGTACCATGTTGGACAACCACAATAGTAATTAAAAATTAACCCTGAACTACCATTTCCAGACCATTACTTAACCAATTTTACCCAAAGATTAACATTTACTAAGTAATCCTTGTATATTCTAATAGAACTACTGTGACAGGGAAACGGAGACTACAATAGTCAATGAAGCTATTATACATCAGGTGGGTTTCCTGGTTGTTTGCTTGGTGGTGGAGGGAGAGTTTTGTTGCGGGTTCGATTTGACGAGTTGTAAAATTAATTCTAAACATAATTTATAATTTAACACCCATAATATATATCCAAGGACGAAAGTGGCCAAAGATGGCCAGAAGTCCCGTCTTTTGGCCCTGCGGGCCATTGACAAATTATAATATTGCTTGCTTGTTATAAATTTGGTTTGATCGCCATAATAAGCAAGTTAGACCTGATATTTTATTAACAGTCGCAAATTCTCTGGTCCCTTGATAGCACTTTAGGCACACAAACATTATTTTTTATAAAATAAGTTGGCAATACTGATAAATGGAGTGCTAAGATAGGGACCCACAGCACTTTTCTATTATGCCAAATAATGTTTATGCTGAGTTTGGTGTAGATATGTGTAACGGAATAGAAGCATTTGGAACTATTTAATTTATTTTTTTAATGGGTTCGCAACACTGAACCAGTGCACCAATCAAGATTGTTCCGATAGCTCTGAGCTATTCTAATGGTAAGTCTACATTAGGCCTTGTTGATCAACATGTTTGTGCGCGGGAGGATTATCTAAAGACCGTGACAATTTATAAACGTACCCGGTATAACTGGAATGAAAATTGAAGATTGTCACGGTCTTTAGATAATCCTCGCGCACACAAACATGTTGATCAACAAGACTTAATGTAGACTTACCATAAGCAATACCTTTCGAACAACATGTTAAGAACCTGTTTACACCTTGTAGTTCCTGAGATTTGCTATCAAGGGACCTCAAAGGGTTGTTGAGAAAATCTCAAATACTGAAGTGTCCATTGAAGTCAGCTAGAAACAATCACAAATAAGCGTATGATATAAATAAAAGGTGGACACGATGACGTCATAACGAACTGTTAATCGTGAAATTCTTTAAATGGAGAAAAATAATCAAATAAAAAGAATGTGGCAGTTTTAGAGTAACTAGATTTAATACAGCCGAATGAATCAAAGTGACTGGCCTCAAGTCTGAAATCAGTTTCTCTCTACTGCTTTACTTCATGTGCTATTCTTTGTTACACTTGTATAGACGAACAAATTAAAATAAGGCGAAATTTTTCGGAGATAGGTCCGCTAAGATAAAGATTTCTACAAAATTCATGAAATGTGACACAGATACGCTAGTGAGCTTCATGTATTTTTTCAATACTCTGATCCAATTTTTGTCATAACATTTATTTTTTCGTTCGTTTATAATATAACTTTAACCTGGTTGACGTTGTTTGTAAGTTTATCGAGATAAAAAACGAGGAGGCACCAAACAGATTCGTAGTATCTACTCGACTCTCGTAACACTGAACCTGTAGAATCGTGTACAAGCTTCACCTTGCGTCTCTAATTGAACATGTACATGTTATTTTATAAGTTGACACAAGCTTCTGTTGACAGAGTGATCCTGTCACAGTGTTTACATTAGGTGGATACATTTTAATTGACCTTTCTCATATCGACAGTTACATCGCAATAAGAGAGAGATTCAAAACGACAGATCAGAAATACGTCACCATGGAAAGTTTACTTATCATTGGGATAATTCGTATCTCTCTCTCTCTCTTTTCCTCTCTCTCTCCCTCTCTATCTATCTACTTATCTACATGTATGTGTTTTAGCTCATCACTTTTGTCAGTGCTAGGTTTTTAGTTAATATACTAAAATTCACTAGAAATTTTAGGGGAAACCGGAATTGACTGAAAGAATTGCTGGATTTAGGTATTTGCAGTTTTTACTAGCTGTAACTAGTTTTGACTCGAATGGATGGGTTAAAAGTATTTTCATGTCAAGACAACTGCAGACCAAAGCTCCAAGAAGTTTTTCTCTGTTCAGTCTATTGAGTCGTTAACAAGTGTGCACACATTCCTTGTTGTACTTCAGTTTTGGTTGAAAATGTATCCATTATTTTGTCATACGAATTAAGGATCTAAGTTAATTAATCGGATCTGAGTAGAGTTTAGAAGGAACATTTTTTTAAAGATAATTCTTCGTTTGGGGACTCAAAAAGAGCATCACTATAATATAATGACCAAAGCAGCTTACAATAAATGGCTGAAATTGAAGTAGCAGAATCTGCCATGAAGAAATATCTTTGCAATATAGATGATTAAAGCTATTCATTGTTTTGGAACTTTGTGAACCAAACAAATTGGTATCAGGGACAGCCTATGAGGTACTATTAATTTTGAAGCAGTACAAATAGGTGTACCTCACGGAGGACGAGATAAGTTAAAAACTGAAACTTCGACGAAATATGCCAATGTTACAATTGGAATGCGTTCTTGTCTATGTGTGAAATATGTCAGAGTAAGAAAAGAAAGATAAGAAAAGGCATAGTTTCTAAGACAATTTTTCACACAGAGATGAACAGCCTATGTCTCTAATCGCCCTAATAAACATTCAAGCACAAGTTGATTAGGGGTTCAAATTCATCATGGTCAATCAGGATAATCTCACCAAGTTTGTCTTACTGCG
>JAGDQP010059750.1:0-12322 GCA_022664845.1 Lepisma saccharinum | reverse complement strand
TTAACATCTTTTTTCTTACGGGGCCCCCAAATCGTCGATTTTGCCATAAACTCTTGTTCCTGTATAACATGCTTCTGGCAGTGCTGACGTTTTCTGACGTGAAGAACTTGGCTCATGTACTGCCGTGCATGTTGATCATTTTTAAGTGAAAGACAAGGCTATCAGCCTTAACTTTTGCCATAAAATAAAAGTATAATAATAATAATAACTGAAGAAGATGTGTGAATTAGAATATAGTTTCCGGTGCTTGATCGTCTTATTTCCGAATTAAAAGAAAGATTTACAAATATCAGCAGTATATTAGTTGGAGTAAGTTCTTTGAACCCACAGAGTGAACATTTTCTTAAATAGAAAAGGTTGCAAGTTTTCGATCGTCACTACAATTGTGACTTAGATAGCTTGGAATCAGAACTGAAATACATCCCAAAAGTCATCAGACGCTATGAGGCAGAAAAGAATGTATGTGTTGAAGAATTTCAAAATTGCTTTTCACGAACTGCATAAACTGTGTGTTATTGCAATGTGCATACCCCCATTGTAGTGGGGATGTGAACAGCTGGATGTGAACGAACATTTTATACTTTGCGCCAAGTGAAAGAATATCTTCGTAATAAAACTGGCTCTGATAGGCTAAACTAGGCTGATGGGCTCTAATAGAAATCTGTACTTTCAATTGAGAAGAAACTTGTTAAGTCTCTAGACATAACTCAAGTTGTAGATAAGTTTTTAAGTGCACAGAAAAAAAGACGTATTCAATTATAAATGCAGTGTTTACGCAAAGCTCATGCTGTAGATATCAAGTACGCGAGTGTACTTAAAAATTAGACATTTATTATAGGTATTAGGAATTATAGGCATTATAGATATTATGGGTTTAGGTATTATAGACATTTTTACCTCTGAAAACTGAATATAATTCTTTTATATCGCAGGTACTATACCAAGAATAGAGCTGTTTACTAAAGTAGTGAGAATTCATTCTATAAATCGAAACTTTGTTGCATAACGCTGCAATTGAACTTTATTCTACAAGAGAAATAGTGAATTTTGTAAAAATGTGTTTTCACTTTCGGAGTTAAATTTGTTTTAAAATATTTTGATTTTTGCAAATTTGATATATTTAAAAGGCATATTTATATTAAAAATATTTAATATTTATGTAATATTAAATATATTAAAAAGTAAAAGTAAACACAGTAATATATATATATAAATATATATATATATTAAAAAGTAAACACAGTAGTTTGACATGAAGTCCAACCAAAATATTTCTGAACACGGCGAATACTAACTTAGCTTTTACATAGAATTTTGATCCTAACCTAAATTTGAAGAATACACATATATGTATGTGTGTTTTATTAATCAGCCCCCAAGTTTTTCAAATAAAATGCTGTAGCCCCCCGGATATTTTATCCGGGCGCCGTCCCTGCCATCATTCCATAAATAATCCGGGGCTTCGAAATCGCTGGATGAATTTCATAGATCCTGTAAAATCAACCCATCAGCTTTGTTAGAAGGATTTACCGATCCGAGATTAATTCTAATTTCGGTAGGTTTGTAGAGCTGTTTGTAGTGTAGAACTGTGGACGTGGATTGGATGATTTTGTTAAACTTGTGGACGTCGATTAGCGCTCCAAGCAAGTGAAAAAGGAACTTAAGATAATTTTTGAAATTCGTCGTTTATGTGTGTGTGTATTTCTGTGTTTGAATGATTTTTAAGGCGTCTGAAAATTATTGTGATGAATTGAAATGATCGCTAATAAAATGTAAATGAAATATTACTATTTTCAAATACTTAGACGCTATGAATCTTCTATCCCTCTTCTTATTACCGGAAAGTAAATTTCAGTACAAATATTTTGACATACTGGGAATGTACAATGTAGTATGTAGATACTGATTGTTTTCCCCATGTCGCTTCTCAGCTTACCTACTTGTTAATGAAGTAATTCTTTATATTAACTACTTCTGTTACATTGCGTGGAATGTACTTCCAGTTTTGTTATTTGCATTATTTCGGATACGAACAAATCAGAATGTGATGTAAATACAAGGAGGAAGTGCATGAGTGCAAGGACACAGTGTTCAAGAGCCTATGGGTGTCCGTGTACTCACATCGCCCTCCGTTTTACGTCACATTATGCATTGTACGCAACCGAAATAATACAAATAACTATATTAAAATTACATTGGGCGCAACATAACAGAAGTAGTTAATAGTAAGAATTACCGTTAATTGGACTTTTCGTCTCTATTGCGATAGATACATACAGGTTTTGCTAGATTTGGCTGGTTGTTATCCATTTGAAGTTAGACATGAATGACTTTGACTATAGTTAAGATAATACACTCAACTGTATAGTAACACACACCTGCGGATTATGTTTGCAGTTCTTTTGTGGAAGAAATATTAAAATGTACAGTCGATTACATCCACCATGTAATCAGCACCTTATAAATACTGTACAAGGGTGCTTTCTAGGAAAAGTACCTCATGAAGTGCGTTCCTTAACTATTCCTGACGGCTATACTCCGGATCTTATCAGCAACTTTTACGAGTAATAGTAACTTCATCCCGGAAGTACCAAAGATACAAATACATTGTCCAGTCTTTCCTAGACAGCTCTATAGACACGCACATTTTATTGGAAACGTTTCTTCCGAGATTATTTAAAACGAATTGTAGTTATCGTTAAGTATACGTTCTCATAGTACAGGAAAAAGTGACCAAAAAAGTGTTATGCTGAAAAAAAAAATATTCACCACGTTATATATATATATATATATGAAAGAGACCATGTATGTTCGCGCAAAATGGCTGAACCGATTGAAATGATCTTGTCATGGTGGTTGGCCTTTGCCGCCCAATGGTTTATGGTATACTATTTTATCGGGCCGCGGGCCCTAACAGGCGCAAGGGGGTACAAAAGTAAATGATCTAAGTGCTCCGATTCTGACCATAGTTGGCAAGCAGGTAGCCCTGGGTGACCACGAACGTCTCCGCGTACACAAAGTTCCTCGGGTCCAAAAGGGTAGCAGGAGGTCCCAAAAAGTGTTACGAAAAAAGCAATCATGGGTGTCCTGCTAAGACTTTCACCTCGGAGGAGAGGAGAGAGTCCGGTGGGGGAATGTAAGGTGTAAGGACAGTAGACTGGCACCCTGTTCTTGGTTTGTCTAAATGCTGAGATGCCGGACAGTCGGAGATAAAAATCTTGATTCGCTACATTTAGATCACGGTATCCAATCTTCTTTAGGTTGGAAAGTCTACAAATATTTTACAGCAGTCCGATAGAGGGACTTCGTTCTTTTTTTACATTCGCAGTTGAATTTACACATAAAACAAGCACATAAGGAAATCATATTATAGTACACTAACTCACTACAATACAAAGAAATAACAGGGCTCTATATATAAAGGGTAAGGGGGAACAAAGCATGTCACAAAAATTCTTTTCCGAGAAAAACGTGTTTTAATGTTGAAAACTTTGAACAAAGCAATAAGTTCGACAATCTTTTTTGTCGCTTTTTCCATGAACACTTCTACGTTTCAGCACGGAAGGAATATTCGGTTCAATAGTAGGGCGTTTCACCAAGAGAAAAAGCACATAAACCGAAAAAGCTCGAACATGGACATACCTTATTTTCTCCATTTACCCTTCATATATACATAGAATTGAATAACACAATACAAATTACTTACTTATTTACTCTATTGCTTACGGAACTCGCAAGTTCATCCCCGTGGTAACAAACGTTCGTCATCGGGATCTATCCTGGGCAAGATCAAGCCAGTTTTCCCCATAAACACCTACTTCTCGAAGATTTCTTCTAATAGTGTCCTCCCAACGTCGTCTCGGTCTTCCCAACGGTCTCTTTCCCTCCGGCTTTCCAACGAAGATGGAATACAATCTTCGTTTTTCTCCCATCCGAGCTACATGGGCTGCCCATCTTACGTCGTGATTTCATTATTCTTACAACGTCGGGTGAGTCGTACAGTCCGTGAAGCTCCTTGCTATGCAGTCGCCTCCATTCTCCAGTTATCTGGTCCCGTTTCGGCTCGTATATCTTTCTCAAAACCTTATTTTCAAACACTCGTAATTTATGTTCATCTGCTAGGGTCGTACTACAACTTTGGGTCGCAATCGTAGGGTCGCAATCATCAATCTGCAGAATAACCGTTTTGTATATTTTCAATTACAACTTCCTTGATATTAATCGCTTGGTTAGGAGTTTCTGGACTGAACAGAAACACGCGTTGCCCGATACTAAACGACATTTTATTTCTTCCGTTACCTCGGTTTTACTTGTTACGTATGCTCCCAAGTACTTACATTTATTAACTTTCTCTATGTTCTCATCCTTAATTGTCATGTACCTATTTCCGTTATTACCTGTCTTCTGACTTGTTATCACGTACTTTGTTTCCTCTATGTTTACCTGTAGACCTATCTCACGCTTCTACTAAGACATCGGTGTTACTTTGTAGATCATCTATATCTTCTCCTATTAAATCTACATCATCCGCGTAAACGAATATTTGATTCAAGCCATTCAATGTTAGTACGTTTTTGTCCTCCCTTATTTTTAAAATCGCATATTATAAAGCAAAGTTAAACAGTAGTAGTGACAAGGCATAATTTTGTTTTAATCCGTTACGAATCTTGAAACTATCTGACATATTATTATCTACCCGTACTCTGCTTATGGGGTCGCTGAGACACATTTTCACAAGTTGAACAAGTTTCTTCGAAATTACAAATTGTACCAGAATACTGTATAACTTTTCTCTTTTAATAGAATTATAAGCTTTCTTAAAATTAATGAATAGCTGGTGAACCGTTCCATTGTATTCCAATTTCGTTTCCAAGATTTGTCTCAAGGCGAAAATCTGGTCCAATGTGGATCTATTTCTTCTAATTCCACATTGGTGATCTCCAATTATTTCATCTACATATACGTTTAGGCGAGGCATATTACTCAATACTTTGTAACACGTTGAGAGCAACGAGATTCCGTGGTAATTACTACAGTCCGATTTATCACCTTTGTTTTATCAAGCCGAACTATTATTGGGGGTTTCCATTCCTTTGAAAGCTCCTCCTTTCTCCATATATCACTGATCAATTTATGAAGTTCCTTGATTAGTGCTGTTCCTCCCGCTTTAATTAATTCCGCTGGATATTGTCTATTCCAGGTGGTTTCAATCCTTTCAATTTCTTTATCGACGTTTCGATCTCGCTAGATTCGGGTATCCACGGTTCTGCGGAATAGATTTCAAATTCCTCTGTTTGTTCTCCGTTGTGTACATTAAGAAGTTTGTCGAAATAACTTTTCCATACTTCGATAATTTTAGTCAGATCCTCTTGAAGATCTCCGCGCTCATTTCTAATTATCCCTAACCTCGGCTGGTAACCTTTTCTTAACGAGTTTACCCATTTGTATAGATCTCCTGTGCTATTTGTCTTCTCGTTTTCCTCTTTCTCCTTAATCTTCTGCATCATATATTCTCGCTTCTTGTTTCTGAATCCGCGTGTGGCGTTGAGTTTCGCGTTACTGTAGTGATTTGTATTTTTTTTTTATTTTATTACTTCGTCATCGCTGCCTTGCTCGTTTTCGTTCCTCATGAAGTTTAAAACATTCTTCATCAAACCAAGGCATATTTTTCTGTTGTTTCTTCTCACCTTCACGTTTCTTTGCTGCGCCCTTCACTGTATCACGAATTGCCTTCCACCTCTAACTTATATCAATTTCACTATTAATTTCATCTTTATTACTACTAGACTCGGCTAAGATTTCGAACCTATTTGAGATTTCGAGTTGGTAGTATGCTTTTACGTTTCGATTATCTAATCATTTAACTTTGAATTTAAGTTGTTTTGATCCTTTGGTTTCTCTGTTCGCGATGCATAACTTGTCCCTAACTTTTGTGATCACTAACTGATGGTTGGTGTCACCTTCCGCTCCTCTGTAAGACCTAACATCCATTATATTAGTGTGTCTTCGTCTATCTACTAATACGTGATTGATCTTGTTGAGCGTTTTGCCATCCGGATATACCTATGTGTATTTGTGTATGTCTTTGTACTGGAAGTATGTGCCCTTTACTAATAGGTTTTTCGAGATCGCGAAAGTTATCAGTCTTTCTTCTTTGTTGTTGATGATTTCACGAAGGTTGAATTTGCCTATAGTAGTTCTATATTTTTCCTCCCTTACTACATTAGCATTGAAATTACCCAACAAAATTTTCGAACTATATTCCGGTAATCGGTCAAACAATCTTTCTAGCTCCGTGTAAAATGTATCTTTGTCGTTATCATTAGCCACCTCGGTCGGAGCGTAGACATTTATTAAAACCGTGTTGCACCATAGGGTACGTATCGTAACGTACTAGTCTTTCGTTTAGGAACTCTATATTCTTAACCTCCGGAAGGATACTGTTCTTAATGAAGAATCATGTTCCAAAATCGTGAGACTGTGTTCCCCGTAGTAGAAAGTGTACTTTCCCTGTCGGATGCTATCTTGACCCTCCCACCGAACTTCTTGTATCGCTAATGTGTACAGCTCATACTTCTCGGTCTCGCGTACTTCCACCTGAAGAGCTCCCGTTTTATATAACGATCGCACGTACCACGTTCCTATTCTAAGGTATTTCTTAACCCTGATCTTGGAGCCCCCTGAAGCAGTCCCCGCCCTGAGATCCGAATGAGGGACTAGTTTACCTCCGGAATATTTACCCCAGGAGAATCCATGAACCACATGTTACTATTTCTTGACATTATTTAGCAGTGAAGAGTTGTTAGCTCTACGACCTCACAATAAAGCCAGACATTCAAGATGTCGTCGTCTGTCCATCCCGGTACCCACCATATCTGGTCGGCATTCCCCTATACACCACCTTGGGAGGCGCCTGGTGGAAGAACAGCAACTCCAACCAGGAAAACAATACAAATATAAAAATAAATCGCATTATTTCGTGTGAAAGCGCAGAGAGTTTCCTACCTATATTACATTTAATTATGTACCATGGAGATAGATTTTCTACGTTCAATTACAGCAAATTGTAGCAAAAAATAACCCTTAATTACATGTTACATAAAGGCTGAAGTTGAGAAAAACCAAGAAACAGAAACTTCGAGAAATGAAAAGAAACAAACGCTTCGGAAAAAAATATGTGCACTGAATGTAAGAAAATTAAGATTTGTTCGGTGGTAAGGAACACGCTCAAGAGCATTGCATAAGAAAAAAATATACGGACGTATCAAGCTGTCTATTCACCATACCAACGATGACAATGGTGTCTTGAAAATTATTCGACATCGTAAATTAAACTCTTGGACTTTGTAGAAACTGAGTTAGAAACTAGTAAGTTGTGAAATTAAATGTGAGACAGTGATCGTAAAGCTGATGAAGGTAGAACCTACGATATGTGTTTTATTTGTGAGGACCTAATGGAGAGTGAAAAAGTGGTTCCTGATCCTGCAGCTATACAGACTATTATAAAGTATATTAAAGAAAGAGGAGATGGGAAGCACAAGTTGGTAAAGGAAGATAGCAGGATAGTAGTCCATCGATCGTGCAGGAAACAATATACGAAGTCTTTTATGTTCATATGGCTAAAAGAAAGTCAGCAGAAATTGAAGATGAATTTGCTTATTTACCGCAGAAACGGTTAAGATCAATAGTCGCTGTTGATGTTTGTTTTATCTATCTACTGTAAGAAAGTAGCTGCTGATGTAAATAAGGAAAATGTGAACAAAAAGATTTCGTGTTGCTACTACTGAGAGTTTCAAGAAATCCGTCGTGCACTTAACGGAGAGACAGATGGGGACAAAAAGTTTATGGTAAAATGTGCACAGTGAAGATGGAAGTCGTGCAATCAAAATATCACTATGCTTCTTGGAAAAAATTTCATAATGTAGGTGCTTGCTTCTACGTTAACACCAGGACGTCCTCAAAGTGAACACATCATCCAAGGTGTTCAGGTTATATACTCTTTTCTTGGGGAACGTGATGATTGCCAATTCTCAATGTATGAATTAAGCGAAGTAGTGTTTGATTACTCGATCAGCATATCAACAATAAGGATGAAGTTGCATGTGCGTTATCGAGATGAAATACTCATAACGAATGATTAAAGAAAAAGAACGGTTGTATGTTTTTGGAACACATGTGAATAAATCATACATAAATGATCCCTTGTATGAAGAGAGAAAAAAACAGGAGGATGAAGATATGAGGATTATGATGAAGACAGCGGAAAGAGCTAACACGTTTATTGAGAACACAGTATATGAACAAAGATCATACAGTAACACACGCAATTTCTTGGATTATATTTTCGAGAATATTCCAAAGCATCTAACACTGTTACCCACAAAAAAAGACCACGCAAGTCAGAATCATTGAAAAATGTGCTGTTTTAAGTCACTGCTGGATTTCACTTCTGAAACACAACTTTTTGTCTCCTGTTCTGCTTGGCAGAGCATCGTTCATACATCAGAAAGTTAGATCTACGTCTCTCATTCAAGTGCTCTCAACTTGGGACTATGCCCAAGTTACCAGTGGAATTATCTTTTATCCAGTCTCCAACTGTTGATCCCGGCACTTTTGCTCAATTTGTTCTCGACAACTGTGACGTTAATTTGAATACAATATATGGTTATGGGACATTTCACAATATGGCTGATATTATGTGCGTCACCCCTGCCGAAGCTGTTAACTACTCTGGGGATCGAGTAACCAAGCAAACAAAATTAACGCAGTCTTCTTTTTATAGCTGAGACAAAAGGGCTAGTTGCAGTTATAAAATGCTCAACCGCAAATGAAGTTGGATAGAGTAAATTTACTTTAACAGATCTACTTTACTAGATACATTGATTGAGAAGCACGACGATATCCTAATATCTGTAGATTTTATGGATGTTTGGTAAAATGTGGGACACCCATAAAATACCTGGCTGGCAGTTTTGTTTTTTAAGTTACATCCAGTGAATGTAGTGGTTTCCAGGATTATACAATTCCCGTTCATAATTGCTCCACCATCTGATACTGACACTGCTTATATAGCTCTTATGATGGCAAACAAAGAAGGAAACAAAACAGATCTGAAATCCGTATTTGTCACTTTTGATTTACCTCTGTTTATTAAAGCAGGATATATTGTTCTCTCAGCACTACCTCATTCTCAATTAAACAGAGTCGTAGTTCGATTGAATGGGTTCCATCTCCTTCTCCTTATGTCGTTTTTGTCCATTGTCTCTTGGCTCATGCGTTCAGTGGATGCGATACAACCAGCCCAATTTATGATAAAGTCAAGGCGCAGATCCTGAAGTTGCTTGAGATAGACAGCAATTTGAGAACTAGTATCCATATATTTAACAAACAGGATGCAACACACGAGGAGGCCAAGAAAGCAGGATAAAATGTTGTTTTCTTTTTTGTATGGTTCCAAGGAAGGAAAACACTCACTTGATGTTCTCAGATACATTACGTTCCAGAGGTCTCTCAGAAAAAGTATTGCAAAGCTGGAATCGCTCCCACCAACTTCCGCAAGTGCAGCTCAACATTCCTATCTTACGCATTATTAAGTGCAACTTTGGATGGGAAACAAGATGAATCCAGAAAACTGGGGTTGGACTCGATAAAATGTTTTTTTTTCTTGTAAGCCATCAGGACCACACTTGAACCTGCTCCAGAAGCTGTACTCAAGTTGGTATTTTCCTCTTGCGAAGGAACTTGCTCGACTTCGCAGTGTACTTGCATAAAAGATGGTGCCAAGTGTTCACAGCTGTGTAAAGTTTGTGAGGGAGGAGCATGTCTTAAAATGGAAACAGAAGAGAACACTCCGAACTACCCATCCCCAAGATGAGGACGAACTTTTGCGTGGTGTTGATGAATCTATTGTTGATAATGATAATGATGAGAATTATTTACTTATTACTATGGTTGGTACCTATGATGTCGTATGATTCAGACATGATTAGTTAATCAAAGCATACTTATAGCAGTTTTTCATTTTTTCCAATAATTTATTACCTACTCTTCACTTACTTTTCTGTTTACATTTTTTCTCCATAAAAACATATTTCTATGAAAAACGGTTTGTGTTAGTGACTTGATACTTATTTTAATCGATTCATCATACCAAAAAACGTGAAAAAGACGTCCTACTTGTTATCTTTGAAAAAAACATTCATATATCAACCCTCGTCACCCAAATTACTACTTTCCCCTCCTCAATATTCATGGACTTCTTAAACTCTTCAATTCTAGGCTAAATGTGACTGATGACCAAAGGTGGTGAAGATGAAGAAGATAAGATTACGGGCAACACAGGGATTGGAATAAGATTAAAATAAAATGTATTTATGTGTACCAAATAGAAAATTGACAGGTGGCATATGCCCACCACTAACCGGGATTGCATCCCCAGCGGCTCCGCTTCCCAGCTCGCTTAGGACGCACCGTGCCCCCCTTGCACACCTCGCTTGGTGTGCATCTAGATATATCCTAGCTTCCAGTAGTAATCAGTTATTTATACACATCCTAACAATTATTAAATAATAAATATGAACATATAAAATATATTTTGAAAGAAAAAAGAAGAAGTCTTGTCCCGAGCGAGATCCGAACCCGGGACCTCTCACTCAAGATGCTGACGTCTTGACTAGTCGTCCATGAAGGCGACCTAGCAAACGGTGCTTTGAACTTGTATTTACAGTGTACATGTTACGTAAAAATGCCGGTTACGTGACTTATTTCCAATCGTTGTGCTCAGCTGATGACGTTCTCCTGATAATTTGCACCGTTGCGAAAGTTTATTATTATTTTTTCGGGTTATTTCGGTGTTCATAATTTTTCTCAAGCTAACATTTTGCGGCCCAAATCCTAAAGTGTTCTGCAACCTGCCAAACCCAGTCCCGGTGCAGGCTAGTATTTATTTTAGGATAAAGAAGTCTGTAATAAAAAAATATTAAAATATGTTTTTAAAATATACATACATAGAAATATATGAAAGTAACAATGGAATGTTGTATTGTCACCCGACTTACGTCGCGGTGCAAAAATTTCATCATTGTATGACGTCGAGAAATGTGTTAAATTAACGTTGCAAGATTTGAGGACACCACGAACCATTTGAGCTAAAGAAACGAATGCGAAATGCCCTAAAACCGACAAAAATCCTCTTTTTGATTTTTTTTTGTTATGTTCTGCCATTTTAAAACATCTAAAAAGATTCATGGTTATAGAATCACTAAACATACATAACATATATATTTTTCCGAGCCAACTGTTGTGTTAGTTTTTTAATTCAATTTTTAAATTTTCTAACCTCTCTAAAAATTGAATTTGGCGCCAGCATATCTGAATCCATTACCATTTTGTAGAGCTTGAAAAAAATTTTCAATTTAAAAACAAAAAGGTCATCGTTGGTGCAAATCCGACCGAGATATCGCTAAACTACCAAAACCACACTTTGATTTATTTTGAGGTTATGTTAGCATCATTTGAGCTCAAATTTGGAGGAGAGCCATCATTTTTGATGCTGAATATGGTAGTATTTTTATTATTATTCTTTCCAGGGCACTTTTCACCATCTTACCGTGCTAGGCCCTTTCATGTGGCAAATATACGTTTTATATATATTAGAATAAAACTCTTTTTCCTGTACTATTAACCGACTTACGTTTTGTACCAGAGTGAAGGTTGTTTTTGACTTTTTCTTTGTACAGTTAATATTAAGAAGTTATAGTCTAATGCGTAATTTATACATTTTACATTGCACACAAATTGTTTGACGGTAAAATAGTAAATGTAGAGCAGTTCTGTACTACGGGGATTGACAGGTAGTTAATTGTTTTTGTTACACAAAAATGTACTACGGAACTAAACTCCTGCTGTCTTGGCAATTTCGTACTACGTAAGTTATTCATAAAACGTTAGAACATAATTAAACTTTCGCTGCCGACCGATACTCCTCCTCACCAATTTGCCCCACTGGGAACACAAATTTGTACCACCCCGCAAGGCATTTGTCTTTTTCTTGGATGAAGAGAAAATGGAAAAAAAGAGAAAGAAGGTTGAGGAATAAAAAAAAGCAAATTGGTTTTGGAAGAAGTTTTTGATACTTGAGATTATAAAACATAAATTAATATTTTAAAAATTATACACGAAGTGCTTATTGGTAATGTTGTGATAGACATGAATGTAATAAACTTAAAGAACTCGTTTTTTAAAAAGTGTAGGTACCTGTTATTAGTGGTATTTTTTTAATAGAAGGAAACGGAGTATATATGAAAATTAATGTTAAATTATA
>JAGDQP010059749.1:0-12322 GCA_022664845.1 Lepisma saccharinum | reverse complement strand
CCGGAATTATCCCGGTAGAATGACGAAGATAAATGGGTACTCAAGACGTACCGTACATTGTGACGCGGCCAGATGACACTAAACTCTAGCGATAATACATTGTTCTTATGGCATTAGGCATCTGATAACATGCAGGTAATTTGATGTGTTCTTTTCCTGTTTCGACGCTCCAGGAGGTTTGGATCCCCATGTACTCATAGTGGCGTATGTGTGTAAAGGATAGATCGAGTATGTAATAAGCACAGCGACAAACCATTAAACACATTTAATATCATGCATAATATGAGTAAACATTATTACTTTATATGTAACGGTAGGCTCTTCGACTGAAGTTTAACTCTCAACGTTAGTCTAGGTATTGTGCATTCTTTTGCATCTTAAGACTGTTATTCTTTAATACCAGTGTTTCCTTCAGGAATTAATCTTGGGGAGTATTTCCCTGCAAAAACCCGGAAAGTTCTTAAAGACAGGTACTAACATAGAATGTTATATTCAAATCCCACTAAGAGATCAAAAATACTCCCGGAAGATTTATAAATACTACTAACCTTGACAGGTTTCTCTGAGGGAAACACTGCTTTAATACTAACTATAAGTTGCATAAATTTTCTTCCTCGTACTCTTTTTCCTTCAAACTTTCTTCCAATTGCATCAATCAATATAAAGATTTGCAATCAATGCATAAACAATTTCATAACCAGCCCCGGATCTACGGAGGTGAAAACGAGGTATTTGTTCCAGTGCGGCCGCCGGTTGAGAGCATCGGGGGGACTCTATTTTGATGTAAGTTTGACTGTTTGAAGCGGGGGCCGCAAAACAAATGAATTTGCCCGCGGTGTAATATTTCGTAGATCTGGGGTTGCTATCAGCGTCGTATCTTCTTCAACAATGTGCTTATCACTGTTTCCACATCATATATCCATCACTTCCTGATTACTAAATTTTTAGGCCAAACTGAACTTTCTTTTCTCCTCCAGGAACCCAACCGAAAATTTCCCATCTTCTTTCGCCACTGTGACGTTTAGTTTATGATTGCACAACAAAATACTCCAGCAAGTTTTATCAATACTGCAAAAAGATTTGTTATTCTTCTTACTGTCCTGGTCTTTATTTTTAACATTTCACATCTTCGTTTATACTTTCCAAGTATGTCTGAAGATAGACTCCTGTTTTAACTTTTCCTCCCAGTTTTCATGCTTATTGAGTTCACTTTTTTCCAATTTCTATTTCCTTTACTTTCCTAACGTTCATCCTCTTTTAGTTTTCGTGTCATTCAATTATTGTTAGATATTAAAACGACTCTTTAACGCATCTATTAGTTTCTTAAACATCATCATCATATGCCAAACCGATGCATTTGTTAATTGTTTTAATAGAGGAAGCAATGGTAATGAATACTTAAAATATATAATTTAAGTATTCATTGCCAATGGTCCTAAATCGTAGGAATCTGTTTAGCAGAAGGTTTTGTAGTATTCAAATTGTTTGGTGTTTAAAGAGCAAAAGTATTTACGATTGTGATTCTATACACAGAACAAGGCATGGCATCATAAGAGAAGGAGAGTGACCGAGCACAGAATTTTGTATCCAAATAACACAGAACTGCGGTTGGGCTAGCAGACTTCAATACACACCTCGAAGATTCTCTATAGAAAGAGACCCTAGAGGCCTAACAAAGCTGGCACCCACTGAAGACCTACAGTTCCTAAATCTTCACCAGAGAAATTAATTCTAAAATGTACAAAATATTGTGTTAATATCATAAAACTTGGGTAACTAAACATTAGGGGAAATAATATGGCCTTCCAAGTCATCACTTACATTATAACAGGTTTTCATATATGATGAACTCAAAAAAAGTGTATCGGCCTGAGCCAAAGTTGTCTAAAGGCCTTAAAAATTAAATTCAAACACATGTCATTCTAATAAAGTGTACAATGGGGACTGTTTGGTTTGAGCTGTAAAATATTCGGGTGAATCAGGTCTGGTTTGAGCGGCAATATTTTAATATTCAGCTGGTCCGATTATTACAATGAATTCTCGAATGAATGTCAGTGAATACTTAGAGATCCTAGATAATCTGACGATCCTGATGATCCAAATGTAGTCAGACATCAATAATTACATTTTTAATGATGATATGCTCCCATACACACAGCAAGAATAGTTAGGTCTTTGTTTAAAGGCCATAAAGATAAAGTACAATATATTACCTGACCACCTCAATCACCTGACTTGAAAATCACAAAACTACTGTGGGTAGGTAGATTTGCAGAGAAGAGTGAGAAGCATTCTCCAACATCTCTTAGGTGATTGGCAGATCTTTTGATAGACAATCGTTGGAGACTTTGCATGATTTTTCCAAGAACAACAGAAGCTGTGTTAAAGGCAAATGGTGTCCTAACATCTTATTATAAATAAATTATGTCTACTTCTCCAAGTGTTCGCAATATTTTGACAAATCTTTGAATATTCTCAACTATTCAATGTACATATCTCAATGTATATGCTATTTCATTGAGTGCGAATTGAACTGTAAACAACGATTTTCCTTGCATAATAAGGACTTACACTCGAATTTTCATTTAAATTCTATTACAAAATATGAATTTTGAGTACTGTGTTAATCGTTATGAACTTATGTGAAACTTTTGTAAATGTTGTGGAGACCTAAAAATACCATATCTTCAATATAAAATTAGCTAAAATACTAGCAAAGTTGAGGATTGATATTTGGTAGATCAATTCTGAGTTTACTTGCACAGAGGGTTAGAGATTTTCCTGTATTACATTAGATTAACTTTGTCATCAAATCTTAAATGAAGTTTCCAAGAGTAGCAGAGATTTTGTAAGTAACCCACAACTATACAATAATCATATATATATACCATATCAGATAAGAATGTTGAAAGAAGTTTATCTTCATAAATATTGTATACTAAACTAAATCCATAAAAATACTCAATATAGTTCAACCTTAGAAGACCACTTTTATTTAGATCAAAGAACCATGTACTTTCTGAATTGATCCAAGAAATCGTACCTTGCTAAGATTTGTTTTCCATCCTTCGTGTTTAACTGTATTTGTCGCTTATTCAAAAGCCAAATACTATATCGCAATGATCCCTTTAGTTTTGAATTGGTAAAGACAAAGATACACGGGATTGGTTTTTAGCCCTTAACCCTTTATTTATATACAAGAACAAAGTTAATAAAATTACTGTTTTGAAGAATACAGTTTACCGTTATTGGAGTATAAATGATTACAAAGATGTTTTATTTTTAAGAGTGATTAGTTGGAGATTATGGAGAATAGGATGACACCAGTTCCTTAGCAAGCTGCGTGTTGGGAAGTTGTACCAGTTCCTTGGCGAACTGCGTACAGGAGAATATTAAGGTAAGAGTACACACCAGTTCCTTGGCGAACTACGTGTGCGGATGACACTAATTCCTTAGCGAATTACGTGTCAGATGGTTGTACCAGTTCCTTGGCGAACTACGTACAGTTTAAGTTAGGATTTATATGTGAGAGTGCACACCAGTTCCTTGGCGAACTACTTGTGCAGGATAGTACCACTTCCTTAGCGAACTACGTATTAGGATGTTTTAGTTTTTTAGCAAACTGCGAACGGTTGAAGGAGAGGAGCTGACCACTCGGGGGAAACGAGTGATTGCTCTTGCTTTGTGCAGGTTTTTTTAAAGGTGAATGTAGGTTTTTTTTACTTGACTCCAGCTCCTATCTTCTGTTATTTGCTCCATCTGGTGTTAGTTTGAGGAGTTGACCGTTGCCTGCTCCAATGTGTATGTATGATTTGTTTACTTACATAACCACATGTTTGTTTTATAAACATGTATGTTATTGTTTATACAATGTCCACGTGTTCGCTATACACGCTGGTCATTACGATATTATCATTACCAAATACATTATTTAATGAATATACTCACGTACATTATTTAGCACATAAATCAGTTCAAATTAATATCAATGTTTTTAGCATTTCAAACCCAAGATACAATTTCCAACACGCATTTTTATCAATACAACTTGAGAACCTATATCAAAATCTAATCGAACATTTTGGAAAGCAAAAGAATATTGATACTGTCAACAATTCTAATTTCATATTTTTTAAAAAAAAAATATTTAGACCTTTGTTTCTGAATTGGCAGTACCGTACTCATTTTGTCAACAAATTATCTAATTCATTATACTAACAAGGATTTGTACTTAGAGTATGTGTAGAAGCTGAATAAACCTGTATCAGCATTTGTAAAGTTATATTTGGTAGCTATTTGGTTCCATGATTGAATACTGCACTAATCTCCCATCACTACACCAACCACCATCAAAGAGCTCTTATTTAATGATATAATATGGATTTGATGTAAAGGATGGCAGCAAATTAAATAAACTCTGCTGGACGAATCTTCTTACATTAATAAACTATATAAAGAACGTCTAATATTTTGTCATTCGTATTCCACATAGGCATACAAGGAGATTTTAACGCCATTATATAAGCTGTTGGACTGAACTGCTTGTTGCCAGTAAAACATATGGCAGCCATCCTGATTAGTTTTCAAAGATGTTTCTGATTCACCAAGCAAATGTTGGGATGTTACCTAGGCAAGTGCTCCGCCAACTATCATACCAATTCTTAGCCCGCAAGAGTGCTCGTCGACAGACATCATCCTTCGAAGTTGTGAGGGAGTCATAGCTGTCTTTCCAGGCTATAAACTGTAAATTAAATTAAATATTTGCCACTTTCTGGTAACTTCTTTTCATTCCTGCTTTTGTTATTCATTTGTTTGATTTTAATGTAAGGCTTTTATATGATACTGGTCAAATCTAAATGGTTCTGGAGTGTAATCGAGGAGAGAAAACGAATGGTGGAATCCAAAATTTTGTATCTGAATAATCGGAAGTGTTCCGTTCAAATTTATGTGAAATTCTCATATCATAATTTTTCATATGATACCATATATGTTGGGGTGTAGGGTATGGTTTTCGAGAAAATAACTACAGGCAAACTGAAAGCTTATTTCTTTCTCGCATCCCCCCCCCCACTTTTCTCGCTCCTGGAGCCTCAATGGTTAAACTGATAGAGACCGTACAAATGTATGTAAAACCCTCACATCATAAGCTTTAAGATGATACCACACGGGGGATTTTTGATAGAAAAAAAAGAACAGAAATACAAACACGCAGACACCAGACAAGTTTGTTATTTTAGTATTATAGATGTATGCAAAAATAGGACCTATAAGTCGTTACCCAGTTCTATCTAAACGCTTCTTGACTCGAGGAGAAAACATCGAATAGTACATTCCAAAAATTTCTAGGTCAACTGAGGAGGCGTTCCTAAACTTTCTTTTCAGTATGTCAGTGAACTACTGAACTGTAACTGAGCATCCCACTTATTACCAAATTTATGTATAAAAGCGTACTGTGCCTTTGTTCACGTAACTGATACTACGTGAAGTTGTTAAGAAATATACATGATAAGGTAAATGAATAAATATTAATGAATATGATGCAAGTAACGCACGTAAATCATAATAATAAAATATGTTATTTTCTAGAGCTTAGATTTTGGTAGAAAATTGTTGCATTTCTAACAACAAATCTGGCATGCAACATTTTGGCACTTTGTACGTATTTTACGCCTTCTCACTCAAGATACATTGCAAGGTAATAGGTGATCCTAAACTGAATTAAAGTAACTTCGTTTCAAACGCTTGCATACCAGAAATTTAATTATATACATAAATAATAACATAGTCCCGGTGCTGCAATTGAATCTCAAAATTGTTAAAGCATGTGCATCTTTAGAAACCCTCTCCTTACAAGCCTTCAGTTCGATTGAGTGAAAGCTAGATTGAATTTGATAATAATCTCAATCCTATTATAGTTAAACTAGATCATAGATACTCACCAACTGCTTCGAAATTGCTTCAGCACAATGGTTCCAACAATTGTACTTACCTAAAAAAAGACAGATAAAGATATTATTGTAGTAAAAATACTTATAGTGCGTAAAAAAATATGTATTTTCGAATCTATCATTCCTTTATCTGACCACTACTTGGAATATGTATTACAAAAAAAAATATCTAAATCTGCCCTCGAAGAAATACCCCTTTAATTCAATATTCTCTGTTTTACTCTTAATTTTATTTTCCTCATTCTCTGAAGATACGAAAAGATTGGACAAAGCGAAATATTCGAGCATATTATAGTTAGTATATGAAGAAATATGGTGTGGTTTCACCCACAGAGGAATGAACTACTTAGCACGCAACACTGTCTGAAGAAACAGAAAAGAACGCAGGATTGTGAACCAAGTTTGCCTTAAGACAAAGCGGAAGAAAGTTTTGTGTTTGGCCAACGTAGAATAAATTACGTTTTAAACAGACTTCCAACAGTAGGTGGAGCTAAATAGTATTTCCTAGTATTTAAACTATAATAATAATAATGGATAAAACTCTTTAAGACATTGCGCCTTTTAAGTGCATAGAGCGTAGTAACAAAGTGCATAAATTTATTATTGTATTTTAAAGCTAAATGCCTTTATAAAATTAGTTCGAGGGCATTAAAATTACCAGACAAGTTACTAACTTGTGGAAATTTTAAAATCAACAATTTATAGATTTGTGGAATTCGTTCATTATGCAAGCACATTACCATTTTCTTTTCATACGTGGGGAACTGGAATTGCTCTTTCGTTAATGGTAGCTCTCATTGGAGAAATGTCACACTAATGTGCGAAAGCCATCAGGAAATTACTAACTTCTGGGGAGAGGAGAAAAAGGAGACAACGAGCAGAGAGGGATAAAAATGAAATGCGAACCCCACTCACTCTCCACTTACAGTGTATTAAAACTGAACCTTCGACTTTCTCATCTAGTTAGAATAATAAAAAAAATATTAAATTTAAAAAAGTGAAACGTTGATCGAATTTCTGAGAGAACTCGCGCAAAATATTAATGAGCGGTTCGAAAAGAAATTTCTTTTTTTAAATATTGTCAGCCTAGTGTATTACCATACAGTTGCAAACGTTAAAAGGAATTACGAACTTTAACTGTTTGAGTACCCAATACATACAACGAGAAACGTTTCCGCAACAGTTACGGAGTGCGTTTCAATGTTCGTCTTCTTATTTCAAAAATATTTTACTCCATATGAAAATACATTAAAAATTAAGTTACTTTATTAATGTACAGTTAATTTCCCGGAAATCTTAAACATCTTCCCATTATTGGCGTTCACAATATGTTTCTGTATTATCTTCATGCTAAAGCTTTTGTGACAAGATAATCTAACCACAGTCTAGGTACATCCCTGAAATCATTGCTGTAAGTGATCGACAAAACAATAAACTAAACTAGACGGCACGAGATCCCTAATTGAGCTTTGATCTACCACTCAGGCTTCTTTTCCTTCAAGGATCGCGACGGTCTCTTTGTTAATTCAAGCAGTTCCCTATTGAGCATGACGATATTGGGTGAACATAGAACTATCAATCGGAATAGAAAGCCTGACTCCGAAGCTGATAGCGCTGATAACTATCAAGCTAACATGAGCTCGGGTCCAAAATCAATGCTATTCATGATTAGTATAGCAAACTGACTACAATCCGTGATATTTATTTTTTATTTACCTGAATTTTCATTCAATTAATCGGCGTATGAGTAAAATAAGTCGAAGAAATTAATAAGTATTTTGTCTTAACGCCAAGTTGTATGTCCATTAAGCTACAAACATTTATATTTTAGGTAGGTCGTAGTAAATACTTTTTCAATGTAAAAAGCAAATAGCGTTTTTCAACGACAGTATTTCGAAACTTTTCCTAAATATATATAATTCACAGCCATATTCAATCCACTACTGGATGACGCCTATCCCGAAGGGAGTATATACAAAAGCAAACTACTTCACATTAACAACACTTACAGAAACGTTTTACGTGAAGCTGTGATAATTCTAGCAGGAAGTAACGACTGCGGGGAGAAGCTGAGCGCTAAATTCTGTACTGGAACTCATTAAGGTACCACATTTGGAAACTGAAACCACAAGCAGATGAAATTAGGGGACATTTCTGCCAGAGGATAGTTTGGTTGGAATGCCAAATTAGAAGAAAACTCCTGAACAGACATATTTTTCTCTCTCTCTCTCCTCCACTCAAAAGCATACTGCAAGTTCATTTTAGCAGAATGTATTTCTTTGATAATAAATCCAGCTAAACAAATGTATGCCACTGTGAGTGCGTTCTCGTCATTAGTATTCAGCTCATACTGGAATATCCTTCAAATGAAGTTTAACCTTCTCCAGTTCTGTACTTACGTTGTATTCTTCTTCTTTTCATTCTTTTCTCTTTAACGATATATTCTCCAGGAAACAGAGAAGGTTTGCCACGTTGCTTTATTCTCGGCATTACTTTGCATACATAATGTGCTATGGCAACTTTACTGCAAGTTTATTTCGTTTGCTCGAGCAAAGTTGATGTAACTACGATCATCGACACTGTAATAACAGCGCTGACATAAAGCTCTGTTCATAATTATTTTCCACTTCCTTCATCAACGCTACTTCGGCTGTTCTTATGTTGTTTCGCCTGCGCAGTGAAGTTAACAAGTGAAAAATTAATTATACTATACAAATTATGTGTGTTATCGTAATTATTAATTTTTATGATCATTCTTCAGGTCTGTATTCAATCTGTACGTGTCAATCTTCAGGGCAATCCGTCACTGGTTAACGCACGACGATGATCGCTTTTTGTTATAAAGAATTGTAACTGATCAAATCGGTAATTTGTTGGATTTCATAACTGGGTGACCAATGTTCGGCTTCCCTCCAAGTCTAGAAAATTTACTGGTCTGCAATAGGGTCTATAGGTTAACTTAACCTTTAATGTTAGTTACGAAAAAACTATAGCAGGACTTTGTATTGGTCTGCATTTCTACTCAAATTAAGTGCAGTACGGTAACACGGAGAATCACTGGATAACGAAGTACTTACTCATTCACTAGGTATCAGCGAGTCTAAAGGTACTTTGGCACGGGGATAGTTTAGAAGCTGAGTAACAGAAGTTAGCCAACAGCAACAGCCGTACCATCAGTAAGCTGATAGTACGTACGACTGTTGTTACTGGTTATGTATGTTACCGGGCTTGCAAACCATCCCCGTAACAACTAAGCTTCAGTGTTAATATGACCTACGACAACGTATTGGTGCTGCATTTTACGGACTTGTCGATTGATAAGTGTTGGGACTTCAATACAAATAATGACGTCGTAATCTTTGGAAACATATCATTCATCAATGGACAAGATCTCGAAATCGTTTTCCATTGTATTTCATCGTAATTTGTAACTTCTAGTGCGCTACGAACTTATATTTTTGATAGTACTCTTAGGTTTTGAAATATTTTGAAAAATGTTAAAAATGTAAGGAGCAAGGAGCCCTCTTAATTGAAGAAGTCTTGCTTATAATTAAATTGAACAACACATAAACACTTTGTGCATGAAAACTTAATTTCGACAGCTAAACCTATGCTCGAATCCCGCTGGATCATCCACGTGGTCTTGGTGATTTACTAACGCAGTCTTTCATTTAAATGCTTCATTTTTTTACTCCGTGTTCTGCAGTGTTCTCTGCAGTAAGTTGTAGGCTAAGACAGTAAAATGTCTGAGAGATGACGTCTCTCGACGAGCTTTCTTTCTGCAGAAACAATGGGAAGTTAGCTGCCAGGGCCTTAGTTTAGAAACCATCCAGGAACTAGTCTGGTGAAATGGACAAATATCCTTTGCAGCTTTGGTCAACATAGCCTACATCAGGACTTCATCCTGTAAGCTTAGTCACTAGATTTGAAGAATTTGCCGACCTCAGTAGCCGTGTGGGCTAAGAAGCTAGGTCAACGTTCATAAGGTTGCTGGTTCGAATTCCGCCTTAGGCATGGATGTTTGTGGATTTTAACTGCATTGCACTCATATCATCGTGACGGGCCGAAGTCTATAGTTACTAAAATGGCCCGTAGAAACTAAAGTTTACATAAGTTATTTTTTTCTTTTTACCACCAGAAGGATTTGATTTAACCTTAGTTTGAAACTTTACTCAAAACATTACCTTTCCTTAGAATTAAGCAGATTCTTTGTGTGAGTTTTGGATCTCTATTGCTTTCATGAAACACTTTGGCAACTACATAAAATATCGCTCATATACTACATGAAAAGGGAACTATAAGCCCTATATTAACCAAAATTTATATGTATTAACATTTTCTCTTTAAATCTCTGATCTTCCACCGACATTAAATAAAGATGTAAAAACTCAGTAAAGATCTTAAAACGAAAGCGCACCTTTTGAAGTAGGCGAGGACTTTAATCTGCGTTAATATATAGACATTCGCGAGACTCCCATGTACTGTTATCCCACAACTCTTGCCTTCAATTTATCCGAATAAGACGACGCTTCGCTTGCATTACTAAATTACCCTGGATCTCGTTACAGTGTGAGAAGGGCTTAAAAAGGATTCCTGCAACTAAGACCATAAAGCCAATACCTTTGTGGAATTTCAGTGAAAGTGGAAGGCTTTTTGCAACATTCTGGAGGTAGGAAATATACTGCTACAGAAAGAGTGAAGGTGCAAACCCGCAATTAATGTCACGTCCTTGATATATTTATTCAGAGGTATAGCCGGCCTTCTGTGCTCTATTTGTTCCCAAATCTTCAGTAACTCAAAAACTTATTATTGATTAGAGAAAAGAATAAGTATTTTTAAATTGTAACGAAATGTATACAATATTGCAAACTTATACGTACTTGAACTATCAGTATTACATTTCTTTTTTATTTTATGGCCAAGCTTGATACCGACACTGGAGAGGCCTGTTAGTTCCGAGTCCTACTATCGACCATATTCACTGAGGTTTTATAGGGTCTGCCTCAGTTTCACTAGATACATGTCTGTATAATACTTACACGAAAACCGTTACCGCCTCTTAAGATTTTTATGTGCCCGGAAGAGTGTTCACCGTGTGTATTCATTCCTCAAACTTGTGGCGGGTGTAAGTTACAGTTGCCTGTCTGGTACATGTTGTTAGTTATTGTTTTAGTACATTTTGAATAGCAGAAGACCACCTAACGGTCCATACTAGGATACTTCACAAATAAATCTCTTAATCGAAGTCGAAAAATAGTTTTTGTTTTTTTACTTTAAATTCGAAGGCACTGGCTTAACCGAGTTTTAATATATCTTATTGGTCAACATCTAAATACTCTTTAAGAACAGGAGTTCATATAGGCCTACTTAAGAAAGATTGCTAGGTTAGCATTCATCCTGTCTCCTACAAGTGGCTCAACATATCCTATCCAGTGACAGCATTTTTCTCGATATCCCGAGATATGCTAATATAATTTACAGTTCTGAATTGACTAAAAGGCTTGATGAAATTGCCTTTTAGATTTCAGAATTCTGATCATTTCACCTAAGAAACAAACTAGAATTTTTTCTGAATGCTTCAAAGATTTTGGTACATGATCGTCAATATGTTTATTCACTAGATTACATAATTTTTTGTCTGCTTCACTAATACTTTCTTCCTGTATATTCACTCACCCATTTCTCTGCTTTTATTGCTCAAGAAAGATTTAAATAATCTCCTTTAGCAAAATTTCTTACCTTTCCTCTTCTAATTTCAGTTACTCCATTACTTTTTAATATAATTGCTTCTGCTTCTGCTTATAATTGCTTATGTTATAATTGCCATGTTAAAATTGCTTATTATTATCATCCACATAATTGATTATGTGGATAATAATAATAATAATGGAATAAAACAAACAAGAGATGTGGTGTTGAAAGCATCAAATTTAAAAATGATGCTTCTTCTCAATTACTTATTTCATTATGTATTCTTCTCCATTCTAGCGAGAACACTTTGAAAGGAACAATAATATCCGTTGTCGTGAAGAAACATCTCCCTACCTGTATATACATATACCCATTTCGCGTTTCACTGAAAAGTACACAAAATGAACATTTTTATGCAATATTTGCTAATCATGTTCTTTTATCTTCTGTAACTTTTAAAATATTACCTCTTCGTCAAGGAATGCGTTGCTTAAACATTGCAAAGTTTGCTTTTCTCCACATAATGTGCTGCTCTGTTTGGTGTGTGTTATGGAATTTTCAACAGAGATAGCGTAAAATAATGCTTCACGGCCACTATGCTACTTAAGAATATACATACAAATACATTGCTGTGTGATAGAGAGAGAGAGAGAGAGAGAGAGAGAGAGAGAGAGAGAGAGAGA
>JAGDQP010059747.1:0-12323 GCA_022664845.1 Lepisma saccharinum | reverse complement strand
TTGGCGCGAGGTGGCAAGGTTCATGATCCTCAAGCTATAAGGGTGGTAGGGATCCTAAAACCCACTACGTCCACCGCCCCCAACCCTAAGGCTTTTGCCAGCTCGCGCCAAGTTCCTTTGTTCCTGTTACATGCTGTCACCAAGGAACTTGGCTCATCCGTCTCCCATTTCACACCTTTTTAGGGCTAAAGAACTTGGCTCCACTTTTTGCCCCTTGGTGTTTTTGTTCGGATTTATAAAAGTACTCAAATATCTTCATATTTAAGTCTGAATAATGATAACTAATAGTCAAATAGAAATTTTCTATCAAAACGTTAATGGTTTAAAGACCAAAACAAATAACATTTATTTGAATACTGTGTCCAATAACTTTGATCTTATAGCAATTACTGAAACCTGGCTAAATGAAGGAGTATATAACACAGAATTAATTGATGATAGATACACAATTTATAGGAAAGATAGAAAATTTGACTTATTTGGAAAATTGGATGGAGGAGGTGTACTGTTAGCAGTAAAAAATAAGTTTGTCTCTTTTAGATTAGAAAAATATGAATATCAATATCAAAATCCCCAAATACATCTAAATTAAATATGTGCATTACTATGTTCTGATATACTAATGATATGCAAGACAACTATAATAATATTCACAAAATAATGATATTGAAAAAAGGTGATATGTTTATAAATGATATGCAAATAATGTAATCTGCATATCGAAAATACTCTAAAACAAAAAAATGAGGGCGCTGGGGTGGCATATTACAACTGACACCCCTTCCCCTATCTCGGTCATTAGACAAGTATTGCTCAGGCCGGATGGATAATGATGATATGGTTAAATGGACTGAAGAAAGTGAGAGGAAAGGGGGAACCTTAAGAAAAAGCCACGCACACGGTGTTTATCCACCACAAAGCCCTCATTACCCATCCCCCATTCTTGAATTAAAATTTACTTAAGATCTTTAGGCAACTATGGATCAGGCTGTATAGATAATTAATGATGGAATGAAAAAGTGAGAGGAATCAGGGATACCCTAAAAAAACTCATGGGCCCACTTTAATTTGAATTTATTTAAGACCTTTAGGCAACTATGGCTCAGGTCGTATAAATGATGATGATGGAATGAAAAAGTGGGGAGGAACCAGAGAGACCTTGAATTTAAATTTATTTAAGACATTTAGACAACTATTTTTCAGGCCGGATGAATGATAATTGAATGAAAAAGTGAGAGGAACCCTGAGAAAATCCACGCACACGGTGTTTGCCCACCACAAAGTTCACACGACATGATCTGGGATCGAACCGACAACCTCTAGGGTCATCATATGAAATATCAGAGATTTCCCCTCGTGCATAAAGATCTCATTCTTAGTTAATAATTGAAAATATGGTAAGCAAGGATAAAAATCTTAATATTTCTACCTAAGCATTTTATGTTCATATGAGATAGCAGAGATTTTCCCTGTTGTGTGAGGATTTCATCCTTGGTTATTAATTTAAAAAATTATAGTATTTCTACCTAAACATTCATTGTTCATAGGAAATGTTAAAATTTTATTCTTGATGCATGAGGATTTCATCTACTGTTCACTAAATAATGTTTAAATAATACATCCTCCCAATTTTCACTTTACACTCACAATTAAAACAATCTAAATAATAAAAATGAAGAAACTTACTAAAATATAATAACAGTGATAATATTTTTCCACTGTGTAAATTATCTCACTTTCAAATAAGACACTAATTCAACTCAAGTTACAAGAGAAATATTCACTAATTTTCACTATCATAGTTATAGCACGAGTAAGATCGGGACGGGCGTAAGCTATAGTGCTGTTATCACCCATACAATTCATTTATCTTATCATATAGCACAAGTAAGCAAAAAAAAAAGAAGTAAACCACCTTTTTCTTCAACCATTAGAAGATAAAAAGTTAAAATATGTATACATGATAAAATAAGGTTAGCAAGTATCCTCTTGTAAACATGATAAGCTGAACAATTTTTTTCTGACTAATACATTTTATCTTCCAATTACACACTCGTAATCTTAATATAACATAAGGTCAAAAGTTCCCTCTCGTTATATCCATATGTAAGCATGATAAGGTTAACAAATATTCTGAGTAATACAACTTTCGTCTTCTAAATAAACACTTCTAATCTTAATATAACATAAGGTCAACAAATGCCCTCTTGTTATCACAATATGTAAACACGATAATCTTCTAAATATACAATCCTTATCTTAATATAACATGAGGTCAACATGTGTCCTCTCGTTATCTTAGCAAACAATTAAAAGGGAGGGTAACAGCCAATCACAGCCCTTCGGGCTCTCATGCCATAAACCTCTCGACCAATCAGAAGTAAGACATCAAATTATCGAAAATCTTGACAAATTTTAAGTCAAAACATGCTTACAAGCTTAAAAATACTTACAATCTTGACAAAAGTACCCAGAATCTCATTATTCCTCTAATTATCTACTGTGTTTTTAGTTAGCAGTATTATTCATATGTACTTTAACTGCTTACATACTGCTGAATGTAATTTAAAAAAAACTATTCAACCTGTAGAAAAGGGGAAAACTGATTCACTCAGTTACAAGAGAGCCGTTTCATAATGCAACTGAAACAAAGACGAAACGAGCTTACTTCCGGTCTACTATCAAAACCGAGTCGTTCAATAACTTAATTTCATACCAATCATACGACACGTAAAAAAGGGGTAGAGAAGTTAATCGTCCTTTAAATATGTGTAGGCCCTATTGTATACAGAATGAATCCGACATGAAACAGAGTTTTTATCCCATATACAGGGTCTATATTCAAGTCAATTAGTTCCATCAAGGTTAACACATCATACGGAAACAATTTTGCCATCTTCAAAACTGAATCTAAAATTATAAGCACAAGAATGCCTTCTACAACCTTCTCACCCACTCACTATAGTTGTAACCCTTCGGTTTACTCCGATATTTAATCAAGTGTGTGTGTGTGTATTAATCAAAATATTATTGTGTTTTTAAATTACATTTTAGAGCTGATATAGAAATGTATGTAAATAAGTTGCCAGCACTTAATTTTTAATCATTTATATATTGTTTATTAGAATATCCCCATATTATGTTAAAGTGATTTTCGTATATGTATTATTATTCTAGGTTTTCTTTTTTGCATTCAGACTCTTTCGTTTTTTATATATAGGATATTAGCCAGCTTCTGTTAGTACAGCAAAAGCTTTCCATTTACTCCAATCTGTTTTCTCCCCAACGACTTTTTTAAACGTTTTTTAATAGCATTATGCGGGGCGTATAAAATAGCAAGCTTCCTCGGCCCTTGACTGACTTTCACTCCTTCGTTCAAATTCTTCACTCTACGTTCCCCCGTCGTCGGCCTCCATCGGTGATGTAGGCTTCCGGACTCTGAAAAACCAAAGTAGTGTCTTTGGTTAAGTTACATTTTGAACTTATCGTCGCTTCTGGAGTTAATGTACTCTTAGAAGTTATACTCATATTTTTTCGTAGCAACAAAACTTAAGCATCGGACACAGGATATCTCACGAGTCATGTTAAAATCGTCGGTGAAGGGGCGAAGTGGCATAACTCGAAAATTTGCGCTTTTAAGTTATGACTACCATTCATGTTTGACTAACCTCCTCTGTTACGTGTCAAAATTTCGTGACTGAATTCCCACTGGTTCCGGAGATATAAACCGCCTTCAATTGTCGTATCTTGAATTTTTCTATATTAAAAAAATGCGAAGGGGAGTAAGTAAGATACACCCATTCACCTATTTGTTGTTTCTTCAGTGACTGCTAAGAAATGAAGGCGCGTACTGCCGTAACCTTCTATCGGTAAAGTCCTTTGTCGGCAATACCGCCACCGGAAGAAAACAATGTTTATTTCAAGCGTTGTTGACAACCAACCACGGTTTCTTTTGTTTGAAAGTGCATCAACAATTCAGTCAAAGTAAGGATAGAAAACATACGTGGCTTTTTATTTCAGTTTTCTATGTTCGTGTTTGATCAGATTCCAGTTTCCTATGCTTAGGATTTAGAATTAGCAGCATTGTGCAACTGGCTCTTGTTTGGAAGAAGTTGCTCCCAAGATGGATGTGTTAGTAGAGTGGCATACTGAAGGACTGAATGTTGTAGCAGATGAGAAATTGGTGTGTATTTCAGGGAAGGCAATTGCTGTTGGCTCCTGAGTAAAAATGTATTGGTTACCGGACAAACAGTGGTATTGTGGAGTAGTGAAAGACATAGAATGTTCCGACGCTTCTGTGAAGAAAAGTGTAAGAAAAGCGTCAACAACTAGTGAAACTGAAAGTGAAGATTCTGAATATGATGTTCCCCTCACACAATAAATAAAACGAAAGAAAGGAAACAAAAATCTAAATTCCAATTATAGTGACATTATACATTGTGATGCATATAAAGTACGAGTGTGAAGTACGAGGTTGTGAAAGAAAAATATTCAGTGCATCCTCGATGTGCAATATCTTGTTGTGCTGGAGAAACTTCGATAAACCATTGAATTGTGAAAACGGCCATGAACTGATTGAGCCTTCGTGTAATGTGAAGAAACGAGTGAACGAGACATCCAGAAGTGATGTGAATGTGGACCCACTGCCAGAAAGTTACGAGAAGGATCTCCTAGAGAGAAAAGCATTTGTTGCTTGAAGAAAGAGGCTGTCGGAAGAGAAAGAGACTTGTCGCCAATAATTTACGAAGCAAGGGTGAATCATATGTTAGTCCATACACAGAAAAGTTAGTTCCAGGAAGAAATCTGAAAGTAAGTTGTGATGGAAAGTGTCAAAAGTTTGGTAAAGAATGCTTTAAAATAACAGATTCTGAAAGAAGTGAAATTTTTAAGGACTTTTATGCAAGTGGTGATCTTTAGCTTAAGCGAAAATTCAACAGATATTAAGGTTTCTGACGTTAAAAACAAAACTACGCAAAATGAATCTCGAAGATCAAAAACAAATCATTAATTATTACCTAAGAAGGAAAGAGAAGTAGTATCCGTGTGTAAAATCATGTTTTTAAACACACTTTCCGTATCAGAGAAAACAGTGCGAACTGCTCTAGCCAAACGAAGAGACTCAGGTGTCATTGAGAAAGAGAAGAGAGGAGGAAGACGTCAGAGCCAACTGGAAAGGGACAAAGTAATAGAGAAAATGATAATAGAACACATAAACAGATTCCCAAGAGTCGAATCTCACTATTGCAGGAAAGAAAAGACAATATTTGAATCCGGATATCACGAAAAGCAAAATGTATAGAATGTTCATTCAGGATCATAAAGATAAGATCACCCCCTTTACCAACTTACCAGACAAACAGAAAGATATTCAAAGGCATTAACCTTTCTTTTCGTCGACAAAATTGTTTCATTGTAATGCGAGCCCGGCTCTTCCTGTTCACACCAGCCTGCTGGATTCTCTCTTACTTTGTGTATGTAATAAAGGAGTTTTCCCATCTTCCTTTTCGTAGTTCTGTAAGTGTATCAACGTTTTATGATTCTGGTTTTGTTCCAGCGGTTTGCCGGTATTCCCGGTTAATTTCCCATTTTGTCATGTGCTGCTATTTGTTCTCATGTATTTGGTCACGGACCCATATGTGTATCCACTCTTCTCAGAGTCTGAGATTTTAATCTTCCATTAGGTACTATTCTTTTTCCTCCCCGGTATTCCGGTTTGTGTGGAATCTGGTTTAAGATGTCTGGTGGTTGTGGCTGTTGTTATTACTTTTGTGAGAATTAATTTGGATTTTATTTAAGGCCTTTAGGTAGCTTTGGCTCAGACCTATTATTTTAGTATCCTAAGTTTCTTTTTTCGTATATAGATAAATTGGTTTTGTGGTCACCCAGCCATGTACTGACCAGGCTCTTGGCTGCTTGACTTGCAATATATTCAGTTGGTTACATCTCTTTTATCTTCCTCATTTTTGGTTGGTCTTCCACTGGGGGGGAGGTATCCTGATATTTGGACTTTCCCGGTTTACTTGTTCAAGTTTGTTAATCATTGCTTCCATCACGGGGCTTCATTGAAAGTTTCCGGTTCATGTGGTCCATATATATTGTTTTGGCCCTTAAAACAGCCGAATTTTGTTTTTAATTACACTTTTCTCTTTCGTTTAGTTTATTTGTTTTGAATTGCATATGGAATTACCCATAAATATTTTCAGGTTGGTATTCAGCATAGGTATCACAGGGCAGGACACATGTACGGATTGTTCCAGTAGCTTTGTCTCTTTTTTATAATTTCTTTCCACCATATCTAATACAGTATTTGCATTAGAACTACCTACTCCGAGTGTATTGTAGGAGGTAGTGGGTGGAATATTCCATACTTGGAGTGATTTTTCCCTTTCTACTATTTATGCTGAGATACAGCTTTCTTCGTGATGTGTTCAAGCATCTTTGGTTCGTCGTTTTTAGGTAATTCTCCATATGTGTTGTATATCGTCCTTTGTTTCAGTTATATCTGCAGAAAGTTGGTTTCTGCCTCTGACATGATTGTGTCATAGTGTGTTAGGTAATTTGTAATTCTTAATTTCAGTGTGATCTTTTTCTTTTCTAACCAGTCACAGGTTGAGTAGCCATAGGCTCTACTTTGTTCTGATGAGCAGGGACACCCTGTATTTCTTGTCCTTTGAGTCTGTTTTTCATTGAGTTGGTGTCAGCTTTTATTACTATAGTGTGTATTATTATATAGCTTTTAATTTTTAAAAAACAATTACCTAGAGGCAGTTTCACAGAACATCTTGGTCCTAAAAAGGCATGTGGTTAGTAACATCTTCATTTTTTGTCAATCTGTATAATACAGAGTAGTTTGTCAGTTTATATGGTTAGGATTTACCCAGTGTCTCAAGCTTTTTTATTTTTTCTTTAAGCCTAAGGTTCCATTTTTGTATTTACTTTGTGCTACATAGTGCTTTAGCAAGATGTTTATTTTGTATCAACTTGCCGAGTGTTTATTGAAAAATTTTCAGTCACTTCTCAGCCTGTAGTTGGGTCAAGAGAGTGCCAGCTCACCCCTGCTTACTAGCTGGGGTGATATGTAGGGGTTCTCTTCCATTGCTTCTTTCCTTGTACTTAGAAGTACAATTTTGTGCGCACAATTTGAAGTTGTACTAAGAAGTACAATTTGTAGTGATAATTCGCTTTTTCAAGTAGGTTGTACCGAGAAGTACAAGAGGGCGAACTTTTCAAAATTGTACTAAGAAGTACATTTTAGTGATACTTTGCTTTTTCAAGTAAATTGTACTAGAAGTACAAGTGGATCGCTTTTCTTTCTCTAAATGCACTAGAAATGTACAGGTTGTGGTGTTCAAGTTTCCCAACCATTCGAGGCCGCACTAAAAAGTACAGATGTGTGGTGTGTAAGCTTCTTGTATCTTCGTTGTTTCCATATGGTCTCCTTGTAAGCTACTTGGAGACTGTCTGCTGCCTTTGACATTGCAAGTCAAGCAGCCAAGAGCCTGGTCAGTACATGGCTGGGTGACCACAAAACCAATTTGTCTATATACGAAAAAAGAAACTTAGGATACTAAAATAATAGGTCTGAGCCAAAGCTACCTAAAGGCCTTAAATGAAATCCAATTAACTCTCACAAAAACAATAACCACAACCACCAAACGGCTTAAACCGTATTTAACACAAACCGGAATACCGGAAAGGAAAAGGAATAGTACCTAATGGAAAATTAAAATCTCAGACTCTGAGAAGAGTGGATACACATATGGGTCCGTGACCAAATACATGAGAACAAATAGCAGCACAAGACAAAATGGGAAATTAACCGGGAATACCGGTAAACCGCTGAAACAAAACCAGAATCATAAAATGTTGATACACTTACAGAACTACAAAAAGGATTATGGGAAAACTACTTTATTACATATACAAAGTAAGAGAGAACCCAGCAGGCTGGTGTGAACAGGAAGAATCGGGCTCCGGGTCTCGCATTACAATGAAACAAACTAATATATTTAAATTCAAGAACTGGCTGTTTTAATTGTTAAAAGATGCTGTCCACAAACAACGCACAATAACTTATGAAGTTATCTATAATTTGTATATTTTTAGGTAGATTTCGAAGCAATACTACCTATTCAGGTGGGTCGAAGTTGAGCACTTCCGGAAAATTCCCTCATATCTTCACCGATCATGGTCCCTAGACTTCAAAAATACCATTTTAAAAAAAATCGATTTTGGATATATAATAATCATATATATTTATATATAACGCTTTTTGGCACACGATAGCGGCCGCATTTCTTAACTGAATCAAACAAAATTTAGAATACGTATATATTGGGTTAAAAATTCAATCCTATTCGAAGATAGTCCAAATCGGTTCAGGAATTGGGGGGGGCTATGCACCCCGAAATATTATATGTTTAACTTACTCAAGTGGCCGCATGTCTTAACCAAACTTGCCATTGGGGTTAAAAATTCGGCCCGTTTGGAAGAGGGGCCAAATCGGTCTAGGGGTTCGGGAGCTATGTCCCGCCAAACGTTCCATGTTTAGCTTATGTAAACAAAATAGTACAGACTAAAATTGATCACAATTCGAAATCTACCTACCGCCTTCAGGCAGATGCAAGAAGGGATTATTTTACTATAGTATAGAAAGGTATCGTACATCACGCGCTGATAAATATTGTCGTTTCCTACGATAATTATCGCGCAAGTTGGCAACTCTGTTGCTGTCTCCTACATTTCTCACAGTTGCAGTCACGTCACACACTACGTAAGGGATCACGTGATCGCGCACAACCAGTAGTAGAGTTTTCGATCGTATGAAGTGTCTATCCTGTGAAGTGTCGATTCTACGCAGTTCCGATTTGTTTTTATCTCCGTAGGATTAAAACGTGCTTTTCAAAATAAATTATTTGTACACTATTACCATATTAATCACAAATTCTTCTTTTTTAACGCGTTGATCACACACTGGATATAGTATCGATCGTATGAAGTGTATATCCTATGCCGTGTCTACCGTACGAAGTTTCGATCGTATGAAGTGTCGATTCTATGGTTTCGATCGTATGAAGTGTCTATCCTATGCAGTGTCTACCGTACGGAGTTTCGATCGTACGAAGTGTCGATCCTGTGCATGTAATCCATTAGGGATATACCAATTAACACGAAAGTCGAGGACATGAAATCTTATTTATTAAAAGAGAAAATTCCAATCTCAAATGCAGTTCGAATCAAAAATGACAAAGGACCCTTACCACTCTCGTGCGATTATTCACATCTGATCCTACTCTCGTAAGTTATTTAATAATAAATGGTGTTACTATTAGCTACTTCCGTTACAAAGTAGAAAAATCTAAAACACCTCCGAGACCGATGACTTGAAATTCCCTGAGTTTTCCAGATTTTCCAGCATTTTATTTTCAAATTCCTTGAGTTCTGAGTATAGTGGAACATGTAAATAATACGCAATGACATTTTATTTCTTCCCATAATTCATTTTACTACCAGGAAAGATGATGAAGAAATTCCTCATAAACTGTAAACATTGATGAAATGAGAATAGGAAATAATTTACTGGTTATATTTTCCACTCATTGCACATACTGCTCTTTAGCTGCCTACCCATGACTTTTCACCTACAGCTTTTAATTCCCATACACAGTGATTCCGCTCCCCCCCCCCTCCAACGAACTTGAAATATTTTGCCGTGAAAATAGATAGAAACCGTTCAAGACTCCACTTACACCTTCTCAATTTTGACTTGACTTTACATTACACAACCAGAGAATTCTGACGAAAACCCGGCCATGCTCTTTCCAGATTTCCCTGTTTTGAAGTTTCTAATCCCCTTTAAAGAGATGTGAACGGCACGTAGAACTTTGAGTGCAAACTTACCACGTCTGAGAATTGTTGGTCGTCTTTCAGGAAATCTTTCAACTTTTCTAAATCTCCTTGTTCTTTCACGGGAAAATCTACAGAAAGGTTGCAGACTGGTATACCTTGCACGTCTGAGGAAAGCTTGCTGTCAATTTTCTACACTAAGTTGAAAATCTGAACGTTCTGCCGTCTCACCTCTATCAGATACGACAGAAGCTTGTTTGGTAGATCTGAAATGAAAAGTTTGGAGGGAGACACTTCAGTATCAGATAAGAAAGGAGCAACATATCTCTGTTACAAATTAAAAATTAATTCGAGAAAAGAAATGAACTCTACATTCGGTACAAGAAATGAACTCTATTCGGGTTTCAAGTGCATGTTAAACGCAAGTGGTAATTGCTTCTTTTCATAGTGGCCGTAAGTGCACCTTACATAAAATGTTTAGGATAGAATAGGATACCGGTAAGTTTCAACCCAAATTTTAAAATTTAAGAACCTTTTCCCCCCCATGGAAATTTTTAGAATTGACCACTGTTGTTTTAAAAAAAACGCTTCAATTGAATTTAATGTATTTTTTGGATGGCAGGGTTGAACAGAAACCGGTCAGAGCCATACTTAATGTACTATCCTGGCATTCTTGACCGAACTTTATAATGTCTGTTCGCTCTGTACTGTGAGAGGCAAACAAATAATAATAATAATAAGCACTCTGCGGCCATTCCGAAAAAATAAAATGTCAGGCTTTTCTTTAGTTCCAAGAGGGGAATATTACGATGGTACCTTAAGTGGGATATTAGAGCTTACTTTATTCCTTTCCGTGGACCAGTAAAGTTTAGATTGGAGACGGGCGTACGCCCCAAAGGCCAGAAAGCACTGAAAATGAAACTAAAGCTTACATTATGTTTAAATGTCCAGTGGTATGGAATCTATTTTGAAAATATAAAGAAAATCAAAGCTATGCCTGTAAGCATACAATTTTTGCCTCATTTGCATTACTGGGTTCGTATGTGCACTTAATGTATTATAATACATTCCATATTCATACAGTAATCACTACTCAAATTATCATTCATGGAAGGTGCTTAATACCCAATCTATTCTGGTGCTAACTAAATATGCGATATTTGTAATGCTTCCTCACCTTCGGGACAGGACGTTTGGGCACCGCCGTTTGGTCGCAGGACGTTTGGGCACGAGACTGTATTATAGCATGTTTAAAGTAAAAGAATGTTTCCTATCTCATTTATGCATCTGAATAAAAATAATATTCTTTCATCTTTTAAAATTTGTATTTGCTGCAACATCCTGTCTAACTAAAAGTTGTGAAAGACGAGGAAACAGAGAAACCTTTGATTGGCTCTCCAGGACCAATCAGAACATGTTGCTCAGGATAAGGGGCCAATCAAAACACTTCATCTGTTTTGTTTAAATTTCGACACTTTTAATGAGACACGCTATATATTTGGGTCGACAAGCTTTCAACTTTAACTGAAGAAATGAACAATGTTAAATTCACGATTGTTATCAAAGGGATCAAGTCTGATCTTCATAATCCGCTAAATTTCTATAAATTAGTGAAAAAGCGAATTCCAGATTTAAATATGATTGCCTATCCCACTTTAAAACAAACAGGGCTTAAATTAGTATTCGAAAATAAGGAAAACAAAGACAGTTTCATGGAAACATTTAAAGATAAAGACTTCGGACCTTCAGCCACCATGGATAAAACAAACGAAAGATTGAAAATTCCACAGAAAGCAAACACTATTACAACGTTCACTTGTGTGGTTAGAGGAGTAAATACTAATGTCAAGATTGAAGATCTAAAGCATCACCTTATAAAAGATAGGAAATTGCCTCTTACCAATATTACACGTATCAGGAATGACAGAGGCCCCACAACAATGATCAGACTATTCACCAAAAATCCTGATTTAGTCAGCTTTTTAATTACAAATGGATTGACAATAGGATATACCAGACATAAGGTAGAAGAATCTATCTCTACGGGGAGGCCAATTCCATGTTACACCTGCTACCAATATCACAGTCAATTTCCATGCAAGAACGATCCTTCCTGTTTTAAATGTGGCAATAATCACCTAAGTTATTCGTGTAAAAAAACCGGTAGATAAAAATTACTGTGCTACGTGCAAAATCAAAGGTCATCGTACGGGAGCTTCCAGTTGTCCAGCAAGGCCGAATAATAGAGGGAACTGCCTTCCTCAGAAGATTTTTAGGGCTAATTATAATACTTCTTATCAGCCGGGGAGACAGAGTCAGAATGAAGTACCATCAAATTCAAATGAAGCAAATAAAGAAGCCGGAAATGACACTGAACAGCAGACAGAAGGTCACATCAACAACACATTGAATGACTTTCAAAATAAAATAATTAAATGGACTTCCACGATTCTTACTTTAGGAATCCCGCAAAACAA
>JAGDQP010059746.1:416-12323 GCA_022664845.1 Lepisma saccharinum | reverse complement strand
CAGGATACAGGTAAATAGGTTAATCTAAAATATTGTTTTAAACTTCTGGAATAACTGGAATAACTGGAATAACTAACCAGTTTCACAGACTGGAATAACTAACTCCCATTTAGATACATTTTCATACACTGATAATTTTAACTGCTATTGTTAACAGATATTTACATATAGTAACTATTGCTATCACTGTTACGGAATAAAAGCAGTTTTTCGCATTTGTAGGGCAAAATTTCTATCAGTGGGTAGAAGGGGTAAAATGAATTTATTACTTAGGCCGCCCCCTACATGTACCGGGTAAAATGAATTTATTACTTAGGCCGCCCCCTACATGTACCGTTCGAGTTCATTGTGCATACATTTCTTGTAAATTTACATTCATTTGAATGTTTCTATTTCGTTTTTCTTCATTTTCTGGTTGATTTTTCCATTCTTAGGTCTCAACACATAAAAATGTGCAGACGTTTTTCCATACGTTTGAAGAAGGAAAAAGAACCACTATTTTTTTTAATTTTACAGCAAAATACAATACTTGTAAACTGTCCGAGCACTACGAAAGAATCAGAAGACCGTTTTGAATATTCTGTAGAATATTGTTTCCTTTCAATAAATAATAAACATATTATACAGTTTTTGTTAATTTCCCACAAAACAGCTTTTTGGATTTGTTTCTTTCTTCAAACTGACGATTCAATTGGAAATGACCAAAATAGAAACCAGGAATTTATTTTGTATATTTTGTGAGTACATATAAAAAAAGTGACGAATGCCAGTACACTCTGAATGAATTAAAATATATTATTACACTTGTATCTGGTCAAGAGGATGGCTGTCATATACAAACAAACATCTTTAATAACATTTTAAAGATTGGATACTTGTTTCAAATGTTTGTGGGAGGGAAAATGTACTCTGCTTATCGGACACGGCTCATAAAATAATGTATCAGTGATATAATACCAGGAAAACTGCCCCTGCTACTGGACGGTTAAGGATAGTATTAGATGCAGCCAACATCACGCTAGAAGACATACAGAGGATGATGGCTTATAACTGAAGTATATACCCAGATTTAATTGATAGCAAATCTAACGGGCAAAACCTCATTTTAGGTCTTTGTGGAGAGTGTAATTTGATTTGATGCAGCTTGTAGAATTAAACACACAATATGAATGTAATTGCTCCATGAACAATCTTATTAGTAACTATGAAAGGAGTGAATCGATGTGCATAAAACAAGTATAATTGATAAATTTTCATCCTAGTACTATTTACACGTCATTGTGATTGACAGCAGATCTAGGTAGAAAACTCAGCTGGTGATCATCATCACATTTGATCCACCTATGGTGAATTGAATTGGATTGGATTGAATTATGACCTTCAGGCATCTATGACTCCTACCGGAATAGGGTAGGGGAAGAGGATGAACTGTGAACCCGAATAGTTATTTATCCTTCCAACTTTTCATGCAATCCATTGTTTCAATTCACACTAACCTCAGTATGTTCGTAATTCTATTTCCTATGTTATAGTTTCTCTTTCAAGTTATATCCAACTTAGAGCACACAATAAATCAAAACCAACCATTCTTCTTTTATTGTATTTCTAATAATTAAGTAATTTGTGAAGGTTAATGCATTCATTCCGCTATGTAAATTTTCACAAGATCCTGACAGTTTCTTTACAACGGTAATCGATTACCACATTCTGTTAGAAGATAATAAATATAATCTACAGCATTCAATTGACAATACATCATCATTAAAGGTAAGCTATAATAAAAATTAAAATTACTAACTAAATTTAATTTCCAACTAATATGACTGACCTTATCGTAACAAATTGTATGAGGTTTTATTTGCTTTTCGTTAACAAAGAAATAATTTAAATTTCACGTACCTTCTTTTATTTCACTACCCACATAACAATTTCAACCTGACTCAAAAGTTAATCAAGCTTACTTTGATAAGTGGAATGATAACTTGATGCAAGTTTAGCAATTTAAACCAAAACGTTTAAACAATACCGCATTAAGCCCTCTAGTTTACAGAAATCAGGGTTGAAATATCCTTGCCAGGACAAGAAAGGAAAATAAATTGTACTCCTTACAAAAATTTTGTAGCCGGGCATCTACGAATTATAACAAGAAAAGAATCATATCGCTATGTCTTAGTTACGGAGATATAATACAATTTCTGGAAGTCTGTAAATTTGTACTTCGGAGGGATTGGGGGTTAGCAGAGGGGGTTTGGGCGGGGACTTTTGAGTAAATGCACCTCTAGTATGATGTAACAACTGGCCAAAATTCAGCTTTCTCCTAATTATTCCCGACATTTTCCGTTCTTCTTTTATTTCGTGGGCTAATACCAAAGGTTGCAGTTCTTACAAGTATATATATATATAGGGTGTCCATAAAGTCCGATGCCACCCCGTGTATCGTCGAAACGACTGCGAATATGATCAAACGCAATATCATGCCCTTCATTATCTTGAGGGGCTTGAATTTTGAGCTATAAAAGTTCCACCCCAGACCCCCCAAATGGGGTAAGGGTGGTCAACTTGAGAATTTCAAGTGGCAAACGGGGTCGAGTAATGTATGGTTTGAAAGGTCTCAACAAAAGAAATATTTTGCCGAAAGTTTCAAGTCGGCGGCGGGCATCCAAAATGGCGGCGGTCACATTTCGTGTCCATAAGTCCGTTGCCACCCTGTGTATCTTCAAAACGACTGGGAATATAAAAAGCACACGCAAAAACACGTCTTTCATTATTTTAAGGAGCTAGAATTCTGAGCAATAAAAATTCATTTCAGTGTCCCCGGGGGAGTAAATGGAGGTCAAGGTCTATGTGAAAATGCCTAATGACCAAAGTGGTCCAGTGATACCTAGTGTCAACCTTGTGTTTGACACAAGAAATAATTTTGGGAACGTTAGAATTTCAAATTGTTCAGTTTTCCAAATGGCAGTAAGATGAAGGTTTTAAAACGAAACTTCTATTCTTGACTCAGACAACAAGAGGTCTAGAAGTTACTGTATCTAACTGGTGTTGTCATGATTCTTTTCGAAGTTCTAACGTACCCACAAGTAAACCACTATATTAGTCCATAATTTTGTAATGCTAGGAACATTTCGAAACATTTCTATTTCTTTAATTTTCTTTATGAGAGTTTGCTGATGAATGAAAATTGTCAATGTTGTGAAGAGGTTTTAAATTGTTGACAATGAGTTTTCCAGCGTGTTTCTACGTACATATGTCTTAACCCTAAATAGTGTTTTTCCAGTTACACTTTGCTGATTAAAGTTTCGGAAATACACGCGTTGAAGTTACTTATTTATAGGCTGAACATGTAAAAACTAATTAGTGGTTAAGGCATATGTACGTAGGAACATGGTAGAAAACTTAACCTCTTCACAACACTGACAATTTACATCTATCAGCAAACACTGATTAAGAAAATTAAAGAAAAAGAAACTGTTTGGAAATTTTCCTAGCATTGCAAAACTATTGAGTAATATAGCAGCTTACTTGTGGGTACGTGAGAACTTCGAAAAGAAGCATAACAACAACAGTTAGATACAGTAACTTCTAGACCTCTTGTTATCTGAGTCAAGAATAGAAGTTTCGTTTTAAAACCTTCATCTTACTGCCATTTGGAAAACGGAACAATTTGAAATTTTAAGGTTTCCCCAAATTATTTCTTGTATCAAACACGTTGACACTAGGTATCACTCGATCACTTTTGACATTTGAACATTTTACGTAGACGCTGATCTCCGTGTACTCCCTCTAGGGTACACGAAGTGGACCATCATAGCTCAAAATGTTAACCCCTTAAAAAAATGAAGGACATGCTTTTGCGCTTTCTTATATTCGCAGTCGTTTTGAAGATGCACAGGTTGGAACGTACTTTATGGACATGAAATGTGAACGCCGCCATTTTGGATGGGGTCAACATAGCGACTTGAAACTTTCGGCAAAATATTTCTTTTGTCGAGACCTTTAAACGATATTTTACTCGACCCATTTGCCATTTGAAATTTCCAAGTTGACCCCCAGTACCACAATTTGGGGAGTCTGGGGTGGAACTTTTATAGCCCAAAATTCAAGCCCCTCAAAATAATGAAGGCCGTGTTTTTGCTTTTGCTCATATTCGCAGTCGTTTCGAAGATATGCGGGTTGGCAACGGACTTTATGGACACCCTATATATATATATATATATATATATATATATATATATATATATATATCCTCATCTATGTAGCTCCTGGAAAACGCTTCATTTCATCGACCCATCTTACATTGGAAAGAATGATGAGGGAGGCCTTCATCCAGCAGTGGATAGAAAACGGCTGAATATGATGATATATATTTAAGAATATTGGAGGTCTTTACCACAACTGTCTGTAGTAATCAGACATACAAGTACTGTCTGAAAAGAATCCGACCATCGCCCAGATAAACAAAACTACGTACTTGTTGCGCTTCAATATCTGATCATCTTTGAGATAGGACGTTTCAGCTTCCACACACTTTGGAGCTATTGTCATCACCGCCGCCGTATTGCGCATGATATACTCTCGGATGTCGACGCGGGTCCCTTTTAGTGTCAAAGCGGGTACATTTGACTTTAGGGGACACCTAGAAGGAGTCAAGACCAGGGAGTTTGGAGTTTGGAGTTTGGAGTTTGGCGATTCGTTCAACTGTGAGGAATGATGTGAAGCAATATCCTTACGCAGGTGTCAATTTTTTGAACACCTCCGATCTGGTCTCTTGGGACAAACATCATCTCATAAACGACAGTACAAGTAAAGACATTACTCCTTTGTATTTGTTCATCCTCCTGGTAAGTATTCGTGATGCACGATGCCACGGCAGTAAAAAACACAATAAGTATCACTTTGATTTTGACGCTGACGCGACGTGTGAGCATCTTTGAAACGATTGTATCATTGCCTGATTTGTGTACTCCGCGTACTACAAAATCTTGTTGAATCTTGCGTATTGTTTCTGCTTGCCTGTCTCCAGGTATCTGGGAAAACTTGATGTGGTATCCTTGTTCCACATGTTCAATTATTTTACTTGGAATAGAACTGCAACGAAAAAGAAACTACACCATAGCACACAGTGGCTGCCTCACGGATACTAAAGCAGGCGAAGACCACGCCTCTCAACAGCTATGCATATGAAGAATACCCCTCCGACTCGGTTCAGTGTTGCCATCCAACGTTCACTACTTTCCTCTGAATAAAATAAGGCCATACACTTTTCATACAAGCCTTGCAATTCTTATATCCAAACAAGGAAGTTATTTAGATGTATGTATACTAGTTTAAAATAATCTTCCTCGTTCAGGCCGTTAATAACAATGCAATTAATTAGTACATGCTGATATAAAGTGAAACAAAATAACTATACGATTAAAAATAAACGTACGTTAATTGTATAAATGTAGGACATATTTTTGCAACGTGAACAATTTTAAGTATACCAACTAAAGGAATGTAACCAAGTGTACGACTTAAAGAATATTAGTTCCTTCAGCTTACTACCAATCAATAAGGAAGTGTTAGATTTGGTTAGAAGCAGATAATAGAAAAAAATTGTCGAATTAAGCACTCAAACAGCTACTGCCTTACAATGCATATATTATCCTTCATACAAGAACTATAACCTCTAAAACTTTGCAACAAGTAAGCATGTATAAATGAACATCCATGCAAATCTGTTCCAGACTAAAATACAATTGCATATTTATCTACGCACATATATCACACTGAAAACGACAAATAGCAATATTCCTGAACGATCAACAGGACGACACAGAATATATATATATATATATATATATATATATATATATAACTATTTTCCGTTGTTCCAAAACCTTTGTATGAATAACTGCAAAACCCTATACCATCGCAAAAATTTTCCCGCTTCTGGTGCACTAGACGAAACCATTTCTTATTATATTCACAAAGTGAACGAAGTATGGTGTTTTAGATGTTTGACGCACTTAATAACACATACAATCTTGGATTTTTTACGTACAATCTTAGTTTGTACTTGCGCATACTGTATAAAGATGTGAATTGTATTATTTATTAATAATATGTGTATCAAATACTTCATGTTTAGAAGTTAGTGTGAACTCATCATTCGCAATATTTCCATATTTACAATTGTGTCCTACGAAGTTCTATTATTTATTTTCGATGTTATTATTTTGAAACGTGATGTTCTAATTCTTCAAGTAGTCACTTTTGTCAGCGTTATAATATGTTTAAAAATATTTTTGAAATGTTATTGTGGTATATAGTTTGCGCGATCTTTTACATAGCAAAACGTAACTAAAGTTATAGTATCAAGTGATAGTTATTGAAATGATAGAACAACATTTTTTACAAAAGTCGTTCGTTCACCGAATAAGACAAAAATATTATTCGAATGAATCACATGATATGAAATGGTTGTACTTTGAAGAACGATTCAGATAATAGGTGCTAAATTTCGAAAACATAAAATAGCTGCATATTGTGCATACAATATATTGTAATGTGGAAAAAAGCTTTTAGAAAGTGTATAGCCATTTCTAAGATATAATTTATCAATTAGTGAAGCTGGCTCATAGTCAAACACAAGTTTCGAGAATGAATTATTTACAAGTTAACTGACAATTTAGCCAGAAAATAGAAGCATTTCTTTGTTTTGGGAATGAAAAATTTAAATGTTAATGTAAATGTGGACCCTCTAAGATTTTGGAACCATTCTATCTAATCATAAGATGTATCGAATTATAAATCAGGATAGATCATATATATTTCCGACACTTCCGTACTAGACCTAACAGAGTTATAATCAAACCTATGAAATTACTTCGTACCTTGTATCATATCTGTTGAAGAATCGGATTGTAGCGGGGAAATTTTCGAAATGGTTACATATAGGTTTCCGCAAAGCAAGTAATAAAATACCTTACTTTTCGTTTATAATTTCTTAATGCTTCCTTAAATTGAGCAGTAACTTCAATTAACTGCATTACATTGTTACAATCGGAAACCAAGTATATGCTTGATGTTTTCCATTGATGTTGAAAATGGATCAATATGATTATTTATAGAATCCATCATTACTGGATAAAATTACTTTTTGATGTAGTAAAATCAGGGAGAGGAACCCACTTCAAAAGAGTTCATTGCTTCATTTTGTTTGTATAATCACGCTCTCACGTTCTTAGTTCTTGGAATAACTTTTAGCTTCGCGTCATCTGGCTGTGCTGATGAATTCAGTTGACATTGATATCATAGTCTTCCAGCCGCACATCCACCACAGCAGCAGATGAAGTTCGGCGTGGTCTTCTGGCAATCTCCAAGGTGTGCAATCACCAAGTCCAGCCACCGAGCCTGGGCTCGAGGAAGTCTATGTGTGCGAGTCTAGGCAGGGTTATAAGAGAAACAATCATAGCGTCAAACGCTCTCTCAATCTTCAAATTGTAACGCCTTATCTCTATTGCTTGAATCATCGCACAGTACCCACCCGTAGCATGTGCTACGTTATCTGGTAACATTACTCCGATGTGTTTCTGGAATCTTTAAGTAACCTTAATTATATGTAGTGTATTAAAACTGAATTAGTGTTAAAGGAAGAACGCTCTTGATCAGATGCATTGCAGTATTTAGTAGAGTTTCAATTGATACGTTCATTCTACGTAATGAGCTGCAGTGTGCAAGGGTGTGAGCAATTCCACCAACCCACAATGAACCTTAGAAACTTAGTATTACCGTAAAACTACATGTATGTAAATTGAGTAGTGATCTTTCATAAATGCAATAGGACGATCATACAACGAATACGAATAGTTATGTAAGACCTGTGAAAGTTGTTGTTTGTGCTTATGATTTCACTTTGCTGTTAAGGGTATTCCATTTGTCATCAAGGTAGGGGGAGGAAGTAACGATGCATTGTATACCCGAGGTCGGCAGTGATATAAGAGTACTCTTTGCTGTCGTTGTCGGAAGTTGAACATAGTAACCTACCGCATGTAGCTACCAACGAGAAATAAAAGCGCGTGTAATTTTTTCTCCAAACCTAAATACTTCTTTATACTTCTCACCAACGCAATCTGCAATTACTCTCAATACAACGATAATACATGAATATTCGAGTTCCTCGGACCAGCCTAATTTTATCAGATCTGTTGTTGATTTGTAATTTTTTTTACTAACATTTCGTCATATTTATAGAGGTTTAGAATGGCTACCAACAGTCAAACAAACATTACGCTAAACCTTCATGTTGTAAACCTTCGAAGATCATTCCTCAATCGTTCAATATGATCTATCGCTTTCCGATTCTGGTTGTCCTTGTAGGAATATGTTAAACATAAAAGATTTCTATTTTAGGAGACAGTACTTCTTCATACTATCCCTGGTATTACTGTATGTCAATGTTAATTTCACCTTTATATCTTTGGATTCCTTTACCTTATTTATTAGTCAATATATATGCCCAAGTGATATTTATAAGTGTTATAAATGGAGAGTAGTATGAGAAGGTGGACGTGTGTGAGAAGGAAGTCAACCACGATCTTGATTTAAGATTACATACCGGTGTCGTAGGATATGTGTACCCCCTTTTCCATTGTCAGTAACATCATACGAAAAGAGAAGCTTTCTACAAATAGGCCGCATATGATTACAGAATACAAATATTAACAACAAAAAGCACTCAATATGGGGTACATATATCCTCGGATACCCGAAACCAATCTCTGGGGGTACACATATCCTACGACACCGGCATTCCTGATGTGACTGAGAAAGAATCTGAACAAAACTGGCAGGATTGCCAGCCGATGGGCACGAATCCAAGAACTTCCGAATGCGAAACGAACGTTCTACCAAGTGAACCACCATCAATCAGTATGGTTTTTGATCTAATTTCAAGCGATATTTCTATGAATTGGGAGTGCTCAAGTAGAAAGAAACCTTAACAGAAAATAATCGTTGTTCTTTTGTACTCCCCATTATAACTTACAAAATATTTCGCTGTAACAATGCACTTGCTAGTACTGAAGCAATGAAGTTAAGTTAATATTGAGCAGTCTATCAACATGCACGGCAGTGCATGAGCCAAGTTCTTCACGTCAGAAAACGTCAGCACTGCCAGAAGCATGTTATACAGGAACAAGAGTTTATGGCAAAATCGACGATTTGGGGGCCCCGTAAGAAAAAAGATGTTAAAGATAGGAATATGAGCTTTTGCCGTTAAGGAGATATGGTAAATATGTGCAGATGTACAAAATTTCATATTCGTATCTCAAACTATGTTCTAGTTGTGGACCCCTGAAATTGCACATTTTAGGCTAACTGACTCACTCACTCACTGACTGACTGACTGACTGACTCACTCATCATATTGTTTAGGGTGTTTCGAGTAAGCTAGAAACATGAAATTGTATTTAGTCTGGAAGCGAGGCTTGAAGCCCGAACTCTCGGAGCCATCACAGAACGTTCCTCTGTTTGGGTCTTATTTATGTGGCGAAGCACTACCTCTAGTGGGTATACGAGGTGCTATCCAAAATTTTCGGGACTGGTGCTGCCACCTGTTGTAAACTTTACCTTTGGACTAATGGTCACCATCACCCTCGAAGTAGTTCCCATCCGCACGTACACACCGGTCCCAGCGTTTCTGCCACTGGTCAAACACTTTCTGGAAGTCCTGTTCTTTAAGGGTGTTTATCACCGCCAGCGATGCTTCTTGAATCCTCTCTAGAGTGTCGAACCGACGGCCTTTCAACTTGAGTTTCAGCTTTGGGAATAGCGCGAATTCGCAATGTGCCAAATCTGCCGAGTACGGTGGGTGGGGTACAACCGTCATGTTGTTTTGTGCCAAAGAGGTCCTGGTGAGCAAGGACGTGTGACAGGGCGCGTTGTCGTGATGCAGCAGCCAGTTCCCTTGACTCCAAAGTTCGGGCCGTCGTCGCCGCACGTTTTCACGGAGCTGTCGCAAAACGTCACAGTAGTACGCAGAATTCACTGTTTGGTTGGGTGGGACGAATTCTTTGTGCACAATTCCCTTGGTATCAAAGAAAACGATGATCTTCACTTTGCTCTTCACCTGTCTCGCTTTTTTGGGTCTTGGAGAGCCCGGGCTCTTCTACTGGGATGATTGTTGCTTTGTCTCTGGGTCATAACCGTAAATCCAGCTCTCGTCGCCAGTGATAACCCGTGACAAGAAGGTTGGATCATCAGATGCGGTCTGACGAAGGTCCGTGCACACTTCAACACGCTGTGCCTTCTGATCGGCAGTCAAGATCCTTGGGACAAATTTTGCGGCGACACGATGCATGCCCAATTCAACAGTCAACATTCGTTGACATGTCCCATAACCAATACCCACTTCATCCGCAAGGTCTTGAATGGATCGACGTCGATCTGCACGAACCAATTGTTGAAGTTTGGCAACATTGTCTGGCGTTGTGCTGCTAACGGGCCTTCCTGTGTGAGCATCATCTTCGACGTCTGTACGGCCGGCCCTGAACCGAGCATGCCACTCAAACACACGAGTACGGCTCATGCTCTGTCCCCCAAACACTTGTTGAATCATTGCAAGGGTCTCCGTAGCACTTTTTCCGAGATTCGCACAGAATTTGATACACACGCGCTGTTCTGTTCGCGGATGCATCGTAAATTCGCCTCACACCAAACACAGAGTATTACGGAAATCACTGTGGACACGTAACACGTCCTCCCAGCTGAATGCCACTCTGCACACTGACTCATCAGGTATGCAGCTCTCTCCACCTAGCGGTGCAATGATCTACTACTCCTACTTTCCAGATGGCAGCACCAGTCCCGAAAATTTTGGATAGCACCTTGTATGTGCATATTTGCATCCTTTTTGATGAGGCACATTGTTTATCAAGTATAATTATGTTCCCTGTGTTTGGAATCTTCCGCCTGCGGTCCTTAATTATAAATGTATATATTTGAATAATTTCAAATAGAATATGTTGGTACTGGGTTCGTTTCCCAAATATGGAGTTGGGGACAGTATTTTGTGCTCGTGTGGCCTGAGATTTCGTGCAGCTGTTGTGCTGCGATTATTATTATTAATAATAATAATAATACTCCGTTGCTATTGTTGTGTATGCATCTACAGTTTGCACTTTATTTGTTGTTGGGTTGTTATAAATATTTTTTCTAAATGTAGTTGTTGGTAGTCACTGTTGACATCTGCGATTGCCAGATGGGCTTGGAAAGACAGGCCCTACAGTTGTCTAATTAGTTGGATTCTGAACCACTTCATGTGTTCGACCACTACGGGGTTTGAACTTGTGGCTACGTGCATAAGATGATAGTGATAGCCACGTCTGTATCTCTAGGTCATTTTTGGCCATAAGTTTGTCTATTGAGAGCAGTTTGATCTCTAACAGTCTTTTAAGAAGAGTTTTGTTTTCTACGTATATTTGATAGCGTTGTATGTACCTTGGTGGCCTGGTCCAGTTCGTGGAAGCACGTTTTTATAATTATAATAGGCCAATGTGGTATGGTAGTTCTCGTTGGGCTTTCAGGGTAATACCCCACCCTATTTGGTTTTTTGTATAATCTTTCCTAAAAAAATTGGCACTAGATTGTTGTTTCGGTGGAAAACTGTTTGTTCTACTTCAGCACAACCGTGCTAAAAAGTGTGTTTTTGAAGCTTTCATAATAAATGTACACCCCTCATATGTACTGATTTAAAATCACTTTTAAAAGGCCTATCTGCTTTCGCAGAGGGTCTGGGTGTGGTAATTGTGGGTATCTTGGACATTTTTGCTACTGCTTGTTTGTCCCCGAAAATGTATTCGGTTTGATTATCTAATATCATATATATATATATATATATATATATATATATATATATATGAT
>JAGDQP010059745.1:0-12324 GCA_022664845.1 Lepisma saccharinum | reverse complement strand
TGCACCTTGTTTTAATAATGGAAATACAGTACGAAATAAACCACCTAGAAATCTACCAATACCATATCCTTCTTGGTATGGTTCACCTCTAAATACATTATAACCACTACCTGCTTGATGCGAATAATATTGTAGATAAGGATCATTCATTTTTTCTTCTATATACACAAATATAGCACTAGTTTATAATAATGTATTATTATTATTACTATCCTTCTTCAGGCACAAAAAGGTCTTATTTCCATTTTATAACCACACACATCTACGTTACGCCAACGTTTATGCTCTTTCAAGGGGATATTATTAGATTGCCAATTACCTAATTCTAAAGTACAATATGCACATCTTACAATATCGGGTAGTCTAACAAAATAAAAAACACTCTGCAAGTTGATGTGGCGAAACTTTCCATTGCCCCGGTCTTTTAAATATTGCTAGCCGTTCGTTAAATAGGATACTGGAATTTATGAATTAAATGAAGCAGGTTAACCTCGCCACCGAACAAGTATTCGTTTACCTTTAGCTTCTAAAATTTCGTCTATTTCATAAGCTTTGGGTAGTGGCATAGCTTGTATTTCCTCTTCGTAAAATGTAGCATTAATCACATCACCATTTAAATTCTCTAGTACATAAACCAATTTGTTTTTCCTATATCGTATTTTTTTTTTTTTTAATATTTCCAGAGTCCAATTTTCTTTGTAGCCTTTTGCAAAATGTCGTTTTGCCTCAGTAATTCGCACAAAATCTCATTCTTTATATTTTTTTGCTCTAACTCTAGTACGGGACGGAGTAATTAGTCTATTCCACACTTGTTGAAACGTATCTTGGTTCACTAGAGCTGGTGGTAATTTGTGTGCTGTGTGCGGCCTAGAATTGTATTCATGAACTAGCCGGGGGAGCACATCTATGTAGCGGTAAGTCTTCTTCACTTTAAAATATTTCCACATTCTTTGTTTCAGGCTGCGATTAAAACGTTCTACGAGGCTTTCCTTAATATTGAGGTTTTCGGTTGTGAAAAAATGAATATGTTGCTTTTTTAAGTACGCCTGGAATAGTCTGTTAATAAACTCTGTACCTTTATCTGTTTGTAGCAGCAGAGGTTTACGCCTGGGGCTAAATGGAAATATTTTCGCGAATGACTTTATAATATTTTCACCAGTTTTACTACAAACAGGTACTGCCCATGCATAGCGACTAAATATATCAATCACTGTTAAAATTGACCGGTATCCTTCATTATACTTTTGTAGACTTTGCATATCGTTTAAATTGGCTTACAATTCATCGTCAATATTAAACACAAGATAGGGATTCCGTTGAAACCGTTTACGTGCTGGTTTATGCAATGTACATGTCGGTTGTTCTTTTAACCATTGTTTCACCCTGTGTAAAGGTATTGATTTCTTTATAGCTTTCCATAATGCTTGAGCTGTTGAAAACGAGGCAGAGTGTGTTGGGTTATAGTAAATATTAGCTAACTTCTTCATAGTTTATAGTTGCGCCAATTGACAGCTTTTTTACGTTTACGTGATGGCTCCGGTTCCTCTTCCACCTCCTCTGCTTTTTGGGGAGCAGTAACTGTCAGCTTTCGAAAATACTCTATTCGTTGAGGGTTACCAATATACTCTAAGGGTATATTGAATTTTGCTGATACTATGGCAAATGGTTCCCAACCGGTGGGTGGAATATTTTTCTTACGACACCTAACAAAGTCAGATATTAAATCTACTATATTAGTACCAGGAATGAATTTACCATATATATTAACATTACCATTCGCATCCTATTGAATGTGGGAATTTTGTTTTAATTTACGTAATAAAGGTCTTGCTTTACGCACGCAAATTTCGGGGAGGGTAGATATTATCACATCCTCCTCCTCTTCCTCATTCTCCTCCTCCGCACCACCTCGTTTCTTAGTAGTATTAGCAGTAGTAGCAGCGGCAGTTGATGTTGTTGCTCTTGTGTTTTTAACAATCTGTAAAAATTTTTGCAATACCTCTCTATATTGTACCCATTTTTCTTCTACACTAATACTCTTATTATTTAAAATTTCTTTCATCTCATCATCGAGATTAGATGTAGTTTGATAATAATGTAATTTTTCGGGCGAAATTAAAATAAGTTTTTTCGCATACTGCATTATTTAAACAGACTAAATAGTAAGCCTCCAAGAATGGATGCAAGCAATGCAGTGAGAAAAACACCTTTTTGTACACTTATACGTTTTTTCTTTTGTTTTAGCGTCAGCCCTTTCCTTACCAAATCCCTAAGCTGATTTTTATATTTCCGCAATTTATTTTTCTCCTTTTTATTTAACGGAACGTTTCCTTTCAATACGTTAGAGGAACATTCACAAATAGAACGAATTAATTCGGAATCTGCATTTTGTAATATAGACTTGCTTGCTTTAGGTTTTGCCTTTGCTAAAAGTCTTAGTAAGTGTGCATTCTGCTTATTAACTATTTTTTTCTTCTATTATACTAAAAATAGTTATTTAAATATATAAAATATTAAAGTAAGTATTAATTTACAGGCACATAAACATAATTGAATGAATCCGAGGGGAAGATATTTGTTTGAACACGCTGCTCATCGGGAGTATTCTGTTTTAAATTAAATAGTAGGTAACCGTGAGCATTCTGGGTTGCATCATGATAGGCTTACTGAATAAACTTTCCGTTACCTGGATACAATTGACGTGCCAGATAATTAATTTGAGCCTGGTCTCTAGGATTTTTAAAAGATAGTATATAGTGACAATTTAATGAAATATCACGCATACCTCTAGCCTGATGGAATATATTTTGAGTAATAAAAAATAACACTTAAATTCCTATGGTGGCTACCTTTGGTGGAAATATCTACAAGACGGTTATTACATTCACGCATTAAATAATCTATAATTATACGGTGCGGGCCTTCTTCCGCTGAAAATTCATCACCCTGAGGCAATCCTTTAAATTTGCAGCATGAGGAGAGAGTATTGTATAAGCGTTGCGATTCGCCATAACACCATATTATATGTTTCCATTTTTCAGCATAATGCTGTAGAAATGTTTTTACAAAGTACGTTTTTCCACATCCTGTCGGTCCGGCGATAATACATGTAAATGGTGTTGAAACTCCATATTCTAGTATTTAGCACGTATTTCACGTAACTCCGTAACTCGCACGTAACTCCATAGCACATATTTACCTAATTTATCTAAATAATTATAGACCTCCAGACGAGCGTCGGCAGTAGCATAAGCAGCTATTATCACATTTGTATTGGTGTGTGGTACACTCGCGCTATCGAGATACTGTCAATTTAAAATCAACGTGTTCTCGTTAATTTGAATATCTTCGTGCACCTCAATAATTGGATCGGCTAACTTATTAAAATATTTACCCAAGTCAGATATTATTGATGTTTGACTATAGTTTTCTTTCTGACCGAATTTACCCCAAAAACTATTTAGTGCTAATTTAGCTAAACTTTTGCGACCATTATTTACACATATTTTGTCCGGATCCAACTTAATACCTCCTTTATTATAATAGTTGCTTATAAATTTGTTTCCTTTCATCAGACGAACACCACGCAGGCTAGCCGCTAGACTCTGTTTATGTTTTTAGGAACTTATTAATATGCTCTGTAAACCTTCTTTCTTAACATAATTATATTGTTCAACCTTAAAATACCACGCCTCATGTATTTCTACCAACTTATATCCTTTTTCAATCGCCTTGCGAACGTCATCCACTACCCAAGTACAAGTAATGGCACGCTCTTTATCACAATGTGTACAATCACTCTGTTTTAACGAATCCGCGCATGCTCTGCACAGAGAGAATAATAATTTACCACCAAACCGATATGGTAACACAGGTGATACAAATCGGTTGGAGGAAGAATAGTACATTTTACTATTCCCTCAATCTGATCGATGGGCGGACACTCTTTTCCTACATAAATATGTGTAGGATGCCCCACGGGATATTTTTTGACCTTATTACAAAAAGGGTAGAGGAAACATACGTCCAAATATCTCATTTTCTCCCCCTTTTTCACTTTATAATGTAATTTCACCGCGTTTGTCCGCCCTCCCCCCATACAGAGCATTTCGCGGAGTCATTGGTTCTTTTCTGCATGTGGGGTGGTTTTTAACATACCTCGAGATATTTTCGTTGTTTTTCATTTGTGTTTTCCATTGACACCCCCACATGATATGCATAACATAACCTAATTGTTCTAATCTTTTCACTTTAGCAACTGTACTTCCATATTTTATATTCATAGCAGAGAAAGTGTTGTTATGGAGTGATTTATCCCGTCAGGTTCGATTACACGTACGACAACCGTTATAAAAACAGCCTTCATACTCTCAAACATGTTCTTTTCTGTTCTCCGTATCATTCCAATAGCCATCCACTTTAAAAATCCCTCGCACTACATTTTCTTTTCCATTACCCGCGTGCTCTATTTTTATTCCCCTTTCCTTTTCTCCCCACACAAACCGACCGACTGGGCATCACTCCATCGATAACCCTTTGCTGGTATAATACCAATGGTTTCCGGTCTCCAATAATTGCGCCTAAACACTGAGTTGCAAGCGCTTTCTATACTAATTGCTTCCAGGAGGGGAATTACCTTTGTCTCAACCTCAAACTGTTGCATAAAACGTAAACAAGTCATTCTTATTATATTTACATCTTGCCGACAGTATTTAATTAATTACTACTAGAAATTAAACGTATAATTCTGCCCCAAAATTTTTAAACCACTCCATAAACTAATCACGTTCTTTTTATGCATATTATCTATCCCATAGAATGTCTTGGCAGGCAGCGGACCGTAATAATTCTGATTACCTGTGGTGTTAAAATAGTGCGGGAAATAACCATTAGTTGAGGGAGGATCAAACGCTTGGAGCAATTTGGCCAAAGCCATAAGCAAGAAGTTAAGTGAATCGATAAAACGTAATTTTTTATATCGAATGCTTAGAAACTGACAACTTCTCATAATAATATCGGGGACCACTGTTTATTATTTATTATACTTCTTAAAACAAAATGGGTATCGTACCCTTATTGATAGAAGATCGCTTCTCAGCAAGACAATTTAAAAACTGTAGAACAGAATTTTCACCCTTGAAGAAGTGTTCTCTGACACCACACACAGAACAAGTTAAATTTATATTATTTATACCAATACATTTATAACACAGATGTTGTGCTATTAATAGATTGGGAATGTGTCCATACTATTACCCCATCCACTGTTTCTTCCTGGCGACTCTCAATATCATAAAATACAACCATAGCTTTTGTTCTGACTATAGTTTCCACACCATGGGCTTTTTTCGGCCGCATGAAACATAATTGGTTGTGGGGCATCATACTACGGCAGTTTACACAATATATTTCCTCGCAGATATGAGGGTTACGAACCTTTGTTAATATATACACCTTTAAATATAAATTACATTGTTTTCTAGTTTTACATACCATACCCTTATGATTATTGAAACACACTACCATAAATTGATCGATTACAGTCATTACATTTTATTAAGGATTTCACATCATTACATGGAGGCTTACTCCCACACTGTGAACAACCAGCCTGGCATTTAAAATCGTGTTGGTATGAGTTTTGATATTTACTATGGCTTTTCTCGTAATAATAACAGCATGAAAATGCTGCCGTTAAGCTTGTAACATTAACATTAACATTATAATGATTGTTTATTAATAGTAAATTAATGGGGGTTTCACCACCACCAACTCCTTCATATAGAATTAATAGGCCTGACTAATCCCCATACACAGTTATTTTATAATCAGTTAGCACACTTTGAAATTGGTGAATATCTTTAATTGTACCGCCAGTGGTCCCCGCTTTAGCACAAAATCTATTTACTTCGGCATTCATAAAATTTTTACGTTGAAGATAATATTTATTTTATTCTTTTCTATTATTTTTATTATTGATCAACCCCATAGCCACTACTATTGCATGGGCGAGATAGCGAGTATCGATATTTTTAATTACAACTTTACCCCTATTTGATTTAATATAATAGACCCTGTTTCACCCGACCTTCACCTTTAGGCATTTGCACATGATGAAAATTAACCATAAATCGTTCTTGATTCAGAAATGCAGCGTTAGCCTGTACCACTTTTTCCATAGCATGTAAAACGTTTTCAGCAGACATATTCTATCATTCTCGCGTGCGTGTATAAAGTCGGTTAAGTGAGAAAAATGAAAAAATGAGGTTTTGATAGGCTGTCATGTAAAAAGAAAATATGCATCTTTGCGTCTAATCGGCTAGGTCATAACTGCATTTCCAAGAGATTTATAAAGCAGTGTATTTTCGGACAAACCGGCAAAGTAAACAGATAGCGTGTGCATAGCCCTGTAAATCATTATGGCATGACTTGTCTGACTTTGCACAGTCATTACCTTGAGTGCGTGTTAGGTTAAGTCAGGATTGGACGGCTTGTCAGACTTTACACCTAATTTCAATGCACGCGGCTTCTCCATTTACGGCTAAGTCGGCGTAATATACTTCATAAAACATTGACAATATTCCTTCTAATGTAATTTAAAATTTTATTTTAATTCTCTGAGGGTAACCTTGGAGTACTATTAAATGCAGGTGGTGTGAGAGAGACAGTCCTGTTACGAACCATTGTGTTTTCTGGATAGTTACGATGCTCATTTCAATGCTCCTCAGACGCTGTTTAGAAATTACAACAATATCGTTATAATAATAACAAACGCATTGTGTAGTTGGATTGTATTTGTAGACTTTTAAAATGCAAAGCTAAGAAAACGTCGGCTCTTTTGTTATTATAAAAGTCATTGTTGAAAGGAAGAACTGAAAATCTTTGTTTCAACTATAATTGCAGCAACAGTATGAAAGTCGCCGCGAATAAAAAAAATAATTTGCTCGATTGTTGTTAAAATTGCATTGATAAAAAGAAAACTTTCAGCTAAAGTTGTTAAAAACATGTTTTCCAGAAGTAAGATGATTGTCGCGTTAGCTAAGAAACGCATCTTGGTGGATACTTCTGACGACTTTGATCAATTAGATAATTTAAGGCTAATAATTGAGTGCTCTAATGGCAGCGATAAAGATCCACTTTTTGACCAAGACGACTGTTCCGAAACACTTTCGGATGAAGGTGAAAACGTGGATGTTAGAAAGGTAACTAGAAGAAAGAAAAAGAATGTGGTGAAAAGAAGAAAGAAAAATTGAAAACCAATTTGCCAGTAACAAGATAGAGGACGATAGTTCAGTTACGATAGAAGATAACGGAATGTTTCCCGAGGCAAGCTCCTCAATTTCAGCATAACCCGAACATCTACCCAGTACATCTAATGAACATGTTACACGTGATAAAGTTCCAGGTACTGCTTTTCAAGAAGAAATGAACGACGCACCATTAAACGCATTACACGAAGGAAGGGACAAGAGAGGAAACAAATGTGATACAAGAAAAGTACGACAAGAAAGAAAGGAAGCTAGAAACACAGGAAGACAATACACAACAAAATCAGAAAAAGTACGGTAGTGAATGAAAGAAGGATGGAACCGCTAGGAATATGGAGAATGAAGTGTAGTGAGAGAATCAAAGACGAATACAGATTAGAACTTCACAAAGACTATTGGAGTATGGGAAGCTTCGACAAACGCGTTTTGTGTTTCCAGTTTGATCGATATTCAAGATAAGGCTACCACAAGGATAAGGACAGAAGATCCTAATAAACAGTGATTTAGGCAAATCACTGTAAAGTACAATGTAAATGTCAATGGAAACCTTGAGGCAGTTTGTAAATCATATTTTATGAAAACTTTCGGTAAAACAAAGGCCTTCATTGAAATAGTTATTCAAAAGAAGAGTATTCCATTGTCAGGAATTCCAGAGCAAGACATGAGAGGGGAACATCCAGCAGCTTCCAAATTGCCCGATCTTAAAATAGAAGCAGTTCGAAGACATATTCTCTCCATAACAACTTACGAAAGTCACTATACGCTTAAAAAATCAGAAAAAAGGTACTTATCAAGTCACCTTGCTTTGACAGATCTGTACAGGGAATACACAAAAATATCCAGACAATCCCATGAGTCGTAGAATTTATGAGTCTATTTTTCATGAAACCTTAGCTATCAAAAATCACAAAACAGATACATGTCCTGATTGTGACAAATTTCAAATGAGAATGCAATTGTCGGAAGACAATGACAGAATAAAGAAAGAATAGGAAGAGCACACTGAAAAAGCAGATTTGTCATACGAAGAAAAATAGAGAGAAAAGGAAATTTAAAAAGGTAATCCAGATACTTTAGCCTTCACTTTCGACTTGGAACAATGTTTTCCAACACCACTTGTTACAAACTCCATTGCGTTCTACAAGAGACAGCTGTGGACTTACAATTTAACTGTACACAATTGTAAAACACACCAAGCCCATTGTTTTATGTGGCATGAGGGCCAGACAGGAAGAGGAGCCAACCAAATAGCTTCTTGCGTCTACAAGTATTTAACGGAACTAAAATCTAATGTACACAATGTAATAATGTAATCTGATTCTTGCCAAGGACAAAACAAAAATAGTCATATGGCTGTAATGTGCATGGTCGCAATGCAGAACAATCAAAATATATCTTCTATCGACCATAAATTCTTAATTCCTGGTCATACTCATATGGAATGTGATAGTGGCCACAGCTTAATTGAAAAGAAGAAGAAGAAGTATGGACTTCCAATACATCATCCTCATGATTGGGCTCAGTTAGTTCGTACAGGCAGGAAAACGCTATTTCTTGTTACAGAAATGTAAATGCAGATTTCCTTGACTTCCCGTCACTATTTAAACAGGATTTAATTTTATGCAAGACTGACAGGGAAGGAGAATGCATTTTTTGGAGAGAAATTCAATGGCTTAATTTCGAGGAGAATCATGGCAATTTTTTCTTTAAAACATGTCTGAAAAGCAACGCAAATTTAAAAAACTTCAGCTTCAACAGCAGAGGAAGACAGGCGAGAAAGCTGGTATCAGATGTTTGCTATAATGGGCCTCATCCTATATCGGTGGAAAAGAGGAGGGATCTACTTGATCATTTGCCGTTCATCTCCGAGACGTTTTGGGATTTCTACAGGAATCTAAAAACAAATACTAATGTTCGCAACACTTTGCCTGATGCACTTGAAGATGAAGACATGGAAGAAGATATTGATTAAGCCAAGTGTCACTACGCAGATATTGTAATGCGTAATGCAGTGTCGTGTGTCCTCCAATCAGTGTCTGCTTATTTTACCATTGTTTACATTGTTCATTGTGTATTACTATAATACTTTAAGTGCTTACAGTTGTGCATTAAGTCCTCAACCTTTCTGTGCCACGTAAAACAGTTATTTTAATACCAAAGTGTTGGAATCTGCAAATGCAAGTGTAGTAACACATTCTGTATAAAACAAGATATCCATTTTCTATTTAAGTGTACTCTGGTTGTGATGTTCAAGTTTTAGTTAAAAATTAAATGTGTTTTACAGAAAATTTCTATGAAACGCCTATGGCTTCAGATCTTCATACTATCAAAGTATACACTTAACTAATGCGATAGAAGTGAACAAAAACGTAAATTACATTACGAAAACTGTAACTCACATTTTGTGTAAAGTAAGACAAATCATGATATCTTTCGTGTAAAATCGAATATATTCAAGATCCTGTTGCGGCAAGTTTCTAAATAACTGTTTACATGCCGAAACAAGTTTAAAGTTGGCGAAATAAAGATGTAAAATCGTTATTCTGACATCAAAATATGAACAAAAAATACTAAAATTGCTATAGTCTGGTTTTAGGATTTACAGCATTTTTTCAAAATTTTAAATTCAATTATCTCAGAAAGTGTTTTTTTTTTACTTAACCGACTTTACACACGCACGCGAGCATTATTATCAACACCTTGCATGAAATGGGCTAATTACTCTTCAAAATCTTTCATAACCGAAGTTAAAGGGTTTTCATTTTCTGGAGGATTATTAATTTGTACTTCTATTTGTCTACCTTCGTTATTGAACTTTTTTTAAATATAATTTACGTTTTTCACTTATAATTTTTATTTTTGAATTATTACGCGCTCCACCTGTTTGTACGCCACTTAACACTTCCATGCATACAGCATCAATTTTGTTAAAAATATCAAATTGATCCATTTTTATGTATTGACTATAAAGTCGCTATAAATGGATTAGACTAAGTTTTAGCTTTAATATATTAAAATAAAATGTAATAAATGTTTTACAGTATATAGTTTGACACAACTCAACAAAAATATACTCCACTGGACACTGCACAATTCACTCTACGTCGGTCGACGACACTGCACACTACACTATCCACGACGATCTTTCTTCTCCTCAAGCGACGACACTGCACACTACACTATTCACGATGAAATATTCTCCCTGGATAAATCTTCACTCTACGATGGTCGGCGTCCGAGTGAGGTGGTACCACAGAAACAGCCCGGCTTTTATAGGCAGTTGCCTTCCACCATATATACCGTATCATATAAGGTTTTTAAAACGAAACTGTTTATTTAATACGTAGAATAATAGACGCATTCGAGGTGATTTATCTCAGTTCTGTGGATACTATTGTTTTCTCTATTTAGCATGTCGTGCATTTGGCTATTTACAACAGGACTTTTTAAATAAATACTCAACCGGCAACACTAATGTTAGCGATATTATGCTTTATTCGTTTATGAGATTGGTCCCTGGCGTGAGATTAAGTTCTCCGTAAACCACGTGTGTCGGTCAGTGGCGTGAGATTAAGTTCTGCGTTAACCACGTGTGTAGGTCCCTGGCGCGAGCTTAAGTTCTCCGTAATCCATGCGTGTAAGTCCCTGGCGCGAGATTAAGTTCTTCGTAAACCATGTGTGTAGGTCCCTGGCGCCAGGTTAAGTTCTCCGTAAAAACCATGCGTGTGTGGGTGTGTGTGGTTGATCCCGAGATGAATAGCCAGATGAGTTCAGTTAGCAGTATACACAAATACTTCAAATTTATGTTACAGACTATGGTGGAAACCCTGTGCAATCTTTGCTATGTTGTTTTTGAAAAAAAAAAGTGACTGTAGCCTTTTGTGTATAATAAAATGTTTTAGTATAATAAAAGGAAATATTTTTAAAAATATAATTTTTCATAAGTTCGTTATAAAATAAAAAGTACCTTGATCACTCGATGCCCCCATTCCAAATGTGAAAACAGAATCTCAATATGTCTAGCCGTTTACGAGATATACAGGATTAAATATTTGACCTTTGACCTCGAGGTCACCACTTCTCAAATGTAGTATTTAACGCCCTAACTCCAAATCTGAAAACAAAATCTCAATATGTCTAGCAGTTTACGAAATTTACAGGATTAAACGTTTGACCTCGAGGTCACCACTTCACACATGTAGTATTCAACGCTCTTATACCCAATATAAAAACCTCTTAATTCTCCCTAATGAATCCCTAATGATTAAAAGCTGATTCGAATAAAATTACAATAGCTATGACGGTGTGAATCTATCAGCCATAGTTGCGGCTATCATTACCAAGTTATCCTTTACTCCCTAACGAAAATAATGTACTCCGTATTCCTCCCTAACGACTGCAGACAACGCCGACACAAAATTTGATTAATTGGGGTACCTTGGGGGCTAACTTCACACTTTTGCTGGCGCCGTCACCAAGTTATCCTTCACTCCCTAACGAAAATATTGTTATCCCTATTCCTCCCTAACGATTGCAGATAACGCCAAACAGATATTGTATAGGTGGGGGATTGCTGTGTGAAGTTAGCCCCCCACATTTGTTGGCACCGTTACCACGTTATTGCTTACTCCCTAACGAAAGTAATATACTTCCTATCCCTCCCTAACAACTCTCTAACGATCTGGATTATTTTCACCCTGATTGGTTTTGGGTGGGGGTTTTGCGTTCATACTGATTGCTAACTTCACAAACGTATTATAATCCATTACTATGCTCAGTGTTCAATTTTCCGGAAGTAATGCCTGGAATTTGCCCTGATGCCTGAGAATTTCATCCTCGGTTGTTGATCCTGAATATTATCCCAAGCAGGTATAAAGACTTTATATTTCTACCCAAATAGGTAGTAAGTTATCACTTACCAGTAACCACTAGTTTTAGGATCCCCCTGGGTCATTCCATACCAAATCAACCAATAAAAAATAGTTTTAAAACTTAGGTTTTACAAAATATGTGATATTTGGTAATTGTTCATTCATTAATATAATAAAAAATACAT
>JAGDQP010059744.1:0-12324 GCA_022664845.1 Lepisma saccharinum | reverse complement strand
TATGTGTTTTCTTTACCAAAAATAACCGGCAAAACTTATACATACACCTGGTATGTTATGTTATGTGATTGATTGTAAAATTATTAGTTTCAGTGTAAAATGGCTGTGCTAGCTGTTTCTTGAAATTAATATTGGTTTGATGACTAACTCACATTTAAATTTGAAAGTGAGCCAAATGTAGTGAAAAAAGTTGAAGAGAATTTTATTAAGTTCCATGACAGTTCTTGTTACATTATTTACACTAACGTATGAAATATTTCCAAGAGAAACACGAGGAACAAATACCTAGAGCAAATCCATGGTTGTAAAAAGCACTACAAGAAAGTATATTACTACTTTGAAATCAAGCAATATTATGACAAGCATAACTCATCTGATTCTGTTTTGAATCCTCAAAACTAAGTCGAATAATTTTAGACAGATAAATTGCAAATGGAAGAAATATTCTCTCATTAGGAAACATGCTTGGGAGCGAAGAAAATATTTGAATCCATTTCTAATTTAAATTCAGATGTAAATTTTGGCAATTCGAGAGCAAGGGACATTGGGGGGGGGGGGGGGGGGGGTTACAGGGAATAAGAATATGATATCTGAAAGCTCTAATGTTATGTATGATATTTTACTCCAGTAACTGAACGACTGAAATGATACTCATGGGGTTAGAGTTACAAGAGGGAGGGTCAGCCCTATCTTCCTAGTATACTATAATCTCAATTATTCCTCGACGCTGTGCTAATTCAAAATGGTGAAACTGAAGTACTCAGCTCATAAATGTTTATTATCGTAGCTCAGTGGTAGAGCCTTGGCGTAGCATTCGGGAGTTCGTGGGCTCGATCCCAGTGGCCGATTATCCTGACTGAGGTTTTCCCGGTTTTTCCTCAGTCACAGCAGGTAAATGCAGTTATTGCACCTTCAACATAGGCCCTGGCCGGCACCCTCCTGAATTCTCTCGCCTCCCCTATCCCGACTTGAGCCTTAGATGCCTAAAGGCCATAAATAAAATGTTCAAATAATAATAATTCATAGATGTTAAACTCAATTTCTACATTCGCAAGGAATAATTATTTAAGAAACTAGTATTGTAAAGGGTGGTAATGAAATGCACAAACTTTCAGGGATGAGAGTACATAAATAAATAAGAAAAAGCCTTAATCACCAGGGTGAGAATTCTGTCCTGTTTCTCAGCTACAGGCTACCGGAAGCGTGTGAAAATGAACTTCAGAGCGTAATATTTCAATAACCATTATAAATAGAACTGATGCCGGATGGTATTCACAAAGACTCAAATCTGCTCCATCCAAAAATGCATATTCTAAAATTATAAAATGAGCGCGAAGAGGATTTCTCAAAGAAAGTAGGCGATTCACAGAAAATTCCTGAAGAAAAGGTGGGTTGAAATGAGCATGAAGGGCTAGTGGATAACAATAATTCTTATTGTGGCTTTCTAGTAGATAACAATAATTCGTTTGCGCCAAGTAGATATCTCAAACAGATTTTCTTCGCTGCACTATTTTAACACGTTTTTATTAACTCGCTTTCTTGTCTGTCTGTTTGGTACAAATATTGCAACCGATTTTAAACTCACTTCCCATCATCCGATTTCTTTGAAATTTTGTAAACTTGTTTGCTTCCGATGACAATACAATATTGAATCATTAGATATACGACAAAATAATCTAGTTAACTGTATTTAATTAATTAAAATAATTTGAAATTATCCTTAAATGTATGCGACGCCACAACTATTTTGTGGAATTTGGGTTGCCTATCTCGCAGGGAATTTAATATTCATCTATTATACATAAAAATCAATTTAAAAAGGATTTTAAAAAAACACGCATTTTTAAGATTTACTAAAATAAAAAATAAAAAAATAAATTGAATTAATCTTATGAACCGGAAAATAAAAGCGTGGATGCTCTTGGTTACCTTATCATAAAATCATAATATCTAAGAGCACTCACTCTTTTATTTTCCGATTCATAAGATTAATTCAATTTATTATTTTTAGCTTTTTAGTCCATCTTAAAAAGCGTGTTTTTTAAAAATCCTTTTTTATTTTTTTAAAAAAATATACATGGTTCAGGAGCAATCATGAGTAAGAACTGTATGCATTCGATGAAGCTTTGTTTATTTGTTATCAATGAAAGGAAACGTCATTAACCCGTTGCATGACGATGATTATGTACTAACACCTTTACTCATATGAACAGTCTTCTTATTCTTGTCTATAGCGACCTGTCTTTTCTTCTCATAATTTCTGGGAATCACTTACTACCTTTGAGGAATCTAGCCAGTCAAAGTGAGGGCGATTCTGGACATTATTTTTCAATTGGGACTATTTCGGACACGAAATGTGTCAGTAATACGCAGCTATTTAAGACTCAGAAAAGAACAAAGAGGAATAGGATGCAAAGTACAAAGGTCCTTTTCTCTCTTCCTCACACTCATTTTTTATAGTTATTATGATCTATCTTCTAGTAAGTATGGAGATTAGGTTCGTTCCATTTCTTTTTAAATGTGGCACCATGAGAGATGAGTATTAGTGGAGGCGTATTAGAAATATGTAACTACAACTTTCTATTAGTTCTATGTTTACGACAATCATTATTTTCCTATTCAGGTATCTAGAAACAGAATAATGCTAGTCGAGAACAAACTTAACTTTTGCAATAACATACCTACTGTATTTGTTTCTTCTGTTACTTAACAGCGCACTACAGCTTTAATTCTGAACAATCACACATTTTTGTATCTGCAAATTTGCATTGTTTTGTACCCAAGTAGCACCCCTAAATGTAGAAGTACCCTATGCTGTTATGTGGCAATTATTTGTAAGTTTTGTACTTAGTATTGATAATAATAAACGTTCTTATATTGGGGACTAATAACATTGACGGGATAATTATCTTATAGTCCAATGAGAATCTTCAGTTTATAGTATGTACCAGTTCTGATCACGATTTCTGTTAAGGATGGTATCACGATGAGAAAAGACGAGACTGGCGTCAGTCTCGTTCTCGTCTTGATTTTTTAAAGACAATTTTGGTCTTAGTCTCGTCTCGAATTGAAAATTCCTGTCTTGGTCTTGGCCTCGGTCTCGATTGTAAACCTCATTCTCGTCTCAGTCTCGAGTCTCGACACGCTAGTCTCGGTCTTGTCTTGGTCTCGTCTCGAGAGTCTCGAAAGACGATAGATTTAAAAAAGTTTCTGTCCCTTGACTTGTTTGAAATGTGTACACAAGTTTTTCGATCTCATTACAAGAACATGAATATTAATATAATATTAACATAGTTTGTTACATTGCTAATTCGGGGTTTAGATTAGGAATAATATTCTGAAGTAGAGAGAAAAGAATTACGATTTTAAAGTAATATAAAGCTTTAGTTAGAATATATAGAATACCAATAAGTGAGATATATGATAATATTTCTATTATTGAAACGGATCTGTTATATATCAAATTTTGAAATTGGTATACGTAATATCTACGTTTTGCTGTTTCTAAATTATATTTAAATTAACTGAATAATTGTTACGTTAAAAAATGAAAAATTTAGATTTTAGTCGAAATTTTCTAACAGATTTATAGAAATGAATGAACGTACACTGCTAAAGATTTTCCGAAACATTTCTGAGAAAAGCTAGGCAACCATAGCTACCAGGGAATTGTCAGTAATTTGACTAATAAAAGACATTTATCATGGAGTTCTCAGGAATGTTGTGAGCAAAACGAAAATAGTATTAAGGAGATTTGAACACGGGTTCCTTAGTTAAAAGTTGAGCATTGTACTGACTGTTCTAAAATTCAAGTTAAACGAAAACAGTATAGAGTGTTAGAATTATGTTGGCTTAATCCCAAAGATATAAACAAAGTTGATCCCACGACTTACGCCACATTTTAATCATTTATGTGATTGTCAGTTAGGGTTCGGAATTCCCATTCACTCAAAATATGTTCAATTTCTACCAAAATCAGAACTGACAAAATGGTGGCAGCAAACTCTTGATCAACGTTGCATGCATATCTACGATAAGAAACAGTTTTCTCATTCTGCACATGTGCAGAACTGAAAACGAAAAATATCCAGATAATCATACAAAAAAAATCTGAGTTTTTCTCCATTACTGTGAAACAACATGAAATACTAAAAATTCTGCGAAACTTTACTTAGAATTCCTAGAAACGTTAGCAAAATTTTTCACAGTGTACAGTACGTGGCAAAATTTTAATTACTTTTTTTGAACTCTTGTACAAGGAAATGATCAAATACAATGAAACTGAAAATAGCATTTACCAAACTCCACAGCCCCATGAATAAAATAGTTCAATATACTGCTCTTGATTGATTTACAGAACCAATTCATAGGTTGGTTTACTGCTGCACGTCCATACATTGAAGCAAAAAGAAAAGAGTGAAGTGTGTTCCCGTTAGGCCCTACTCTCAAATAGCGTATTACGACTCTTATAAACTGAAATAAACACATTCGTATTTCAAATAAGCCGTGTTATTAGGTATAAATGTCAATGTCATTCCAAAAATCCTAACAAAGCATAGCTTAATAGGGGAAAAAATAACCTTACTGTGCCTAAGCCATACTATGTACAATTTTATATCTCTTTCGTCTGTCAACAACTTTCGACTCAGGAACAACTAGGGCTACGAAGGTGGTTGAGTTGTTGTTCGGGAGGTCTCGGCAAAACTTTACCACAATGACATATAGATAATCCAAATCTGTCTCTCGCTCCGCCTTACTTGATTTTTATAAAAAAAAAAACAATACTGTTTTATCGAATGTACAGGTATATTTACGTGATAGATTCTACAGAATTTCCTCTGCACAATCTCTGAAGTTCCTAAGGGAAACGTTATACAACATTTAGGCTTCAGCAAGAAGTGCTCTGGGATTACTATGTCTGTCTGTCGACAACCTTTAAATCAGAAACTACAAGGGCTAAAAAGATAGTTGAGGTGTCCCGCGACTGAGCTTCGACTTGCTTGTTTCTATATACGTAGAAATAAATATTGTCTAATTAGAAGAATTGCAGAATGAACTAACAAGGATTAAGTGGGACATCATAGGACTATCAGAAGTGTGGAGGAAGAATTAAGAACAGTTAGAACTACCGTCACACGTTCTACTTCAAAGGAACAGAAAATGGAAAACCGACAAGCATTGGCTTTATAATAAATAATTACCTGAAGTCATGGATCACAGAAATTGAAGGAATTCCAGATAGAATCGCACGGGGAGAAATAAAGATAAACAAGAGATACATTATGGAAATTATACAAGTATATGCTCCAACAACCTCACACCCGAAGGAAGAACTCGAAGACCTATACGAGGAGATACAGAAGATTTTAGATAGTAGCAAATTGTATTACAAAATTGTAATGGGAGACTTCAATGCGAAAGTAGGAACCAAGCAGAGCAGTGACACGAAAGTTGGAAACTTTGGATTTAGCAAAAGAAACAAGAGAGGAGAGAAGTTAGTGGAATTCTCAGAACCCAACAGACTGTTCATTTCCAATAAATTTTTCAAGAAACCGCCCCACAGGAAGTGGACATGGAAAGGCCCAAATGGGACCAAAAACGAAATAGACTACGTTCTATCGAATAACACGGAAATTATGTAAGATGTGTCTGTTCTGAACAGTTTCAAAGTCTCGAGTGATCATAGGATGGTGAGATGTAAGCTGAAACTAAATACTAGACTTGAGGGAAAGAAGCTTATCAGAGGAAAACCGCCACTTTAAGATCTGGAAAATCTAGGGAAACACAGGCAGACATTCGAGATAGAACTAAGCAACAGATTCAGCACCTTGTTAGTGTTAGAGAATGAAGAAGACATCAATAGCAGAAATAAAACACTGACTGAGATAATAAGATAGACAGCCAAGGAAATAGCAGGCACCAGAAAGAGAGCAAAATCTCAGAAGAAACTAAACTCTTGATGAAGTACAGAAGAGAAATGAAATATGTGGAAAATTACGTAAAGAGGATTGAATATATAGAACTAAATAAAACCGTAAGGAAAAAAATAATAGAGGATGTACGAATATATAACGAAAATCTTGTTAGAAATACAATCGAGGAAATCAAAAGTCTGAAGAAAACCAAACAGCAGCTCATGATAGGGAAAAAGCAAATAATAGCAGTTAAGAAACCAGACGGGACCGTAACACGAAGTAGGGAAGAAATTATAAAAACATTTGAAAATTTCTACAGAGAATTCTACTACTCCGAAAAAGAGCTAAGAAATGAGGACTCAGAGGAAAATGATGTAGATGTCCCAGACGTAATGAAAGAAGAAGTGGATAAAGTACTTCGAGGGATGAAGAAAGGAAAATCACCAGGGGAAGATGTACTCACATCAGAGATGTTTAAATGGGGAGGTGAAAAGATGAAAGAGGAACTTGCTAAATTATTATCGATGTGCATAAGGAAGAGAAAAATTCCGTTAAGTTAGAATAGTGCTCTTATTTTTTTGTTGCACAAGAGAGGGGACAAACAACACGTCGAAAACTACAGACCAATTAGTTTACTGTCAGTTCTATACAAAATGTTCACCGAAGTTATTTTAAATCGTATTGAACGGGACTTAGATTTTAACCAGGGAAGGGAACAAGCTGGATTTCGTCGTGGATTTAGCACAATGACCACATACAAACATTGAATGAAGTTATGGAAAGGACTAATGAATATGAACTTTCACTATGTTTGGGATTCATAAATTTTGAAAAAGCTTTCGATTTGATCTCCTTGGTAGCAGTACTTAAATCACTTAAACATTAAGGCATCGAAAGTGCATACATCAAGTTCTCGAATGCTACATCTGTCATTAGACTACATCAAAATAACGAAAAATTTAAATTTGACAAAGGGACAAGGCAAGGAGATTCAATTTCTACAAAACTGTTTTCTGCAGTCCTGGAGATTGTGTTCCAAAATTTAAAGTGGGATGAAGTTGGAATAAAAATTAATGGCGAATATCTTCATCACCTACCATTCGCTGATGATATAGTCCTTCCTGTTTGCTTCAAGTGCAGAAGAACTATAAACCAGAATGAAAGAACTGAGTAATGAGAGAGTTCTAAAATAGGCCTTAAAATGAATTTAAGTAAAACGAAAGCAATGTACAATCAACTTGCTGCAAAGAAGGAAGTAAAGATTAACGGATAGACAATATTCATAGTTGATGAGTATGTTTACGTAGGCCAGCTCAAAACATCAGATACCAAGTTGACTGACGAAATTAATAGAAGATGTAAGATGGCGTGGATTTCGTTTAGAAGAGTATCAAAAGTAAACTACCAATGTGTCTCAAGCATAAAGTTTACAATCAATGTGTCTTACCTGTGATGATGTGCGGCTGTGAAACTTGGACACTGAATGCGCAAACGACTCAAAGATTGAGAGTCACACAAATAGCAATGGAGAGATGCATGCTAGGGATAACCAGGAGGGACAGAAAGTCAAATGAATGCATTCGTGCACAAACAAAGGTAAAGGATATAATCAAGACTGAGAAGATGAAGTGGAGATTGGCCGGTCACATAGCTAGACGAACAGATGGATGCTGGACAACAAATGTACTACATTGAATTCCTAGGGGAAAGAAACGACCGAGACGATGTCCAAATGTAAGATGGGTAGATGAAATCAAGCGTTTTTCAGGTGCTACATGGATGAGGATAGCATCAAACAGATATATGTGAAAAGAAAAAGGGGAGGCCTTCATCCAGCAGTGGATGGAAACCGGCTGAATATGATGATGGTGATATAGTGTCTCAATCTTTTCTAAGGTACCGGTTAGTATTGCAAATATCTTTCCAATTTTTAAAAATTATAATAATTAAACGGTGTAAGAAAAAATCTATATTATAATTTAGACAGTTTGGCTTCTTGACGTATGCTTTACAGTCTTTACGGAATCAGTCTAGCAGAGGCTGATATAAATGCAGGGTGCGAATTATGGCAGGGTTTGGGGGGGACAATCACCCTCTGGAATGTATTTATCACTGGATGCTAAGTAGGATTCACTATCCCAGGGGGGATGAAATTGTCCCCCTCTAACACGTTATAGTTGTCTTTTCACGAACTTATAATGAGACTGGTAAGGTTGTGTGCTCTAGTTCTAAAAAAATCCCTTTCGGTAGGCCTACAGGATGAGGTAGATCTCGAAGTTTTTTTTATTTTCAAAAATTCAAATCTCACCTTGTATGAGAGCTATCGTGAAACTATTTATTGATTTGTAGCTTATTCATCAAGAGCTGTTCAACGATACCCCACAAGACACACACATATATATATACTCGTTTTGTTTCGCTCGGAGCGCTGTCCCCAGACCCCCTTTAAGGGTTCGCCCCCCAACTTCAGTGCTTTTGAGAGGATGCGCCTCCTTTATCTTAACCAAAATCTCCCTGCAGCACTCCACCACCATGGTATCCATCTGCACCCTCTCACGGGGGGCTGCGCCCCCAAATGGAAGGTTTGCCCCATTTATTGTAACCTACTCTTGGTCATACACCGTCAAAGAAAATTTCGTTTCTCTACCTTCAATGATTTGGAAATTGGGTTTTTGGGGCGGCCATTTTGGATCCAAGTTGACGACTTTTTGAAAATTTTCTTATATTGTCGTGACCTACTTGTGATAGTACAACCTCAAGTAAAATTTCATTTATCCAGCTCAAACTGTGTGCAAAATGGGATTTTGGGCCATTTTGTATCCAAGATGGCAACTTTCCCCAAATGTTGTAATATTTCCCTAAACTACTCGTCATAATGCACCTTTATGCCAAATTTCGTATCTCTAGCTCAAACGGTGTGGAAAATGTTTTTTTTGGTCCGCCATTTTGGATCCAAGATGGCGTCTTTGGATACATCATGTAATATTTTAGTAACATACAAATGATAATGTATAGTGTTACCAAATTTGATATTTCTAGCTGGAGCCGTTTAGGCTGTGTATTCTATACAACAATGGGTTCGGCGGCCATTTTGAATCCAAGATGGCGAATTTTTCAACATTTCGTAATATTTTCTTGAACTACTAGTGTCAATACACCTTTATGTCAAATTTCGTATCTCTAGCTCAAACGATATGGAAAACAGATTTCTTACTTCCGGCATTTTGGATCCAAGATGGCGTCTTTGAACTCATTAGGTAACATTTTCGTAATCAAAAGGTTATGTTGTACCTTTATGCCAAATTTCATTTCAATAGCCAAAGCGGTTTTGGCTGTGTATTCTATACAACAATGGGTTCGGCGGCCATTTTGGATCCAAGATGGCTATGATTTTGCTCATTAACGAACTTAACCGAGCTATTAAGCCTAGAAACAACATATAAAAATTTGGTTCAAATATCTTAAAAATTATGGCCGCTAGCGTGTTAATATATAAATACGAATATATATAATCGTACCGATCTCAATAGGTATATTTTTCTTCGAAATCTACCTAAAAAATATGTTGTGTGTAGACAAAGCTTCCATTGCTGGTGTTCAGTTAGTACTTCCGAGAAGCTACTTGACAAAATCACTGATCACAGTAAATCGCACAATAGAGGAAAGTAACCAAATTCGCCTAGCAGCCTAATATGACCCACACAAGCTTCTCAGTTACTGAGTTTGAAATTATTGGAGTCGATTGACAAGTCCGAAGTAACGAGCGGACAGTAATCTCTGAAGATCTAAAGGGCATGGTGTCTCGTGTTCGTTTGTAGATTTTTTTTTCTTGATGGAGTTTTGCAGTGATTCTCTCTCACGTTGTGTAAGAGCTTCAGCAACTGTAAGTTTTATAGTAGTAACTATAGGCGTGCTTGGTGAATGGTAATTGAGCTATATTATACACTGATAATTTTGGCGGCGAAAAGCTTTACCCTGGTGTGTGGAGAATTACATTTCACAGTGTCAAGAGATTCCTAATTTCACCCACCTAATTGTTTTAAATTTCCAATCTCTAAATTTAACACGATGTATTGTACACTTCGCATCAAAAAATTGCGACAGCGAATGCCGCACTTCTAGGCAACCTAAATGGCACCTTCTTATCCCATAATCGTGTCCGGTAAACAGACCCCCTCTTTCCCTTCCTTCGTCTCGTCCATACTAAAATCAGCAAACATCATGAGCACGTTTTCTTACCAAATAGACATGTATTAGTATCGATAAAATGAAAGAATAAAAGCGAGACGAATCAATATACATAAGTTGATGGAGGGAGAAATTGAAACATACAATTAAACACTGAAACCGATGGATGTCTGTTAGACAGAGACAGAGAAATGAGAGAGACAGAGAGAGAAGAAGAAGAAGTACAGAAAAAAATATGAATTTAAATGTAGTAAAAAAGATTAAGTTCAGTTCCCACAGAGCAAGATAGAAGTGACTTTTGGATTTTATATTTTTTCAAAACTATTCGAATATATAGAGGACGTTAAAAAAATCCATTAAGTCAATTTCAAAATGGAGACCAAACTTGGTGGTCAGATTAATTACTCGTTTTCCAGTGAAGCTCCAGAGTTTTGAGACACATCTAGGATAATGTAAAAAGTGTAACACACATGCTTTGTTTGCGCGTGGTTCGTTTGCAAATTCGAAGGGACTTATTAAACATACTGGTTCGGAATATTTTGTAATCAGGGATTCTGCAAGGATTTTCAGTTTGGGGGGTGTAAAGTAAAAATTGGGAGGGTAGACGTAGAGTTTTGCACGGTTTATATAAACTTTTCTCCGCAAAAAGAGTTAAAATTGGGGTAGTCTCGAGGATTTGGGGCTAACACCCCACAGGAGCCGGAGTCTGGTGAAATCACTGATTGTAACAAACCCAGTAGATACCATAGGCCATATCTTCCATTCCAGACTACTAATGTAAACTGAACATAAAAAGAACATCCATCAGAAAGAGCCAAGATTATAATTCGAAACTGTATCAAAATGAAAAGTTACAAATGTTCAAAAGCAAAATTAGCATCTTCCTATAGGCATAGTAAACCTTACATGCTCCACATTGCCATCGTGAAAAAAGAAACAAATGTAATAATACGTTGATAAGTTATAGAAAGGAAATGAATTTGGTGCCAAACTAATATAAAAATAATTCTTCTCTTGAAATAACCAAAAAAGTAGGCCAATTTCTACTCATGTCTTAAAAGTTATCTGTCCTGGACACGACACTAATTCGCACAGATGGAATGAAAACGGCAGAGCTGAACGGGTCACCGGCTGTCGGAGGATTCTGGTCAAGTTTTGTACTGTGTCGTCGGGTGTAAGATTCGAACCCATTCTGACCCGCTGATTCGATTTAGATCTGATAACCCGGAGGATGAAGGAGATATTTTAATTATTTCATTGCGTTTGAAAAGTGTTTGTTTCAGGGATGACCAGGATCGGAGATGTTACCCCGAGATCACGAAAAATACGACGCCGAAATTCCCATTTAAATAAAATTTCCAGACCGGGTCAATCGTGTTACCAGGCCACTTATGTTTGGGTCAGGCACTATCACCGGGTCATCGAAAGTGGCCCGGATTTAGCTGTGGAACACGCACAAACAGAGAGAGTGAGTGTAAAGTAAGATAAAAATAAAGATAAATAGATAGAGAGAAGAAGAAGAGAAAGATGCAGCAAAGACACGATTACAGTGCATCAAGAAAGAGTGGAAGAGAGAAAGACCAATGAAAAACATGAAAACTATATTATGCTAAACAGCACACACATTGTTTATTGGGATTCTGACCAGTGATGCTTCGTAAGTTCTCCACAATGGAGATGAATCTCTATTTAAATACTTCAGTGTATGCGATAAAGAAACTGGCTAGTGGGAAATCGAACCCAGGTTTTCAAATTAGAAGTCCAGCACGATAGGGATACTCCGCACGTGCCTCTATTAAAAACGTGCTTAACAAATGCTATAGTGTTTCTTTCTAAGAATAATAACATGAAAAGAAGATACTTCTGATCAATGACAAGTTCTTAACTGTCCTGGTAATCCCTTGAGACTGGATTTGGACTTTTCCAACTAACCTTCGTAAATCGTCTCCCTCTGTATAGTGACTCATGTGATTCATTCCACAGTTGGAAATATTCTCAGTTTTGTATGAGAAATATTGATTAGATTATTCACGATCATATTGTAAAAATTCTTTAGCTTGAACAGGACTTGAACCTATATTGGCTTGCTATCGTACTGAATTGTCCAACGCGTTTCCCCTACTCCATCTTCCTAACGAAAGATAGAAGCCATGAATTTCGAAGTTCAGTGCGAGGAAAATGTAACATTGAGTGTATGTGTTACATTTTGTCTGTATGTACT
>JAGDQP010059743.1:0-12324 GCA_022664845.1 Lepisma saccharinum | reverse complement strand
ATGTGGAAGCAGGATTCTACGTATTACTTTAATAGCGACGGATAAATGTGCTCTATTTTATACCATGTGTGTCATATTGTCCCAGATTTCCATTTTCTTCAAAAAAATATTACAACAACTGTTACTGTTTTAGAGAATTCACTGTGTATCTAGAATAAACTAAAACAATATTTTGGAACACCTATTTTAATATTTTAACTTTACTATCCTCCTATTTCCGCTCAATTGAATGGTCCGTATTTGAATGTATGGAAGATGGTCTGCTTACAACATAAATGAGTGCAAATTAGGGAACATACACACACAGATAATGTATCAATGAACTGAACGCTAGAAATAAACAAAAAAATCTGAAATTATGGAACTGTTTATTTAATTGCTATCTCCTTCTTGTTTGTCTTCCTCCAATTTGAATTGAATTATTTTCAGGCTTTTAGGCGTCTTAAGCTAAAGCCAGGATACGATGGGAGAGACTATGTTGGAAATTAGACGGACAGGCTCTATTTTTGTTTGCCTGATATGACTGAGGATAAACCCTGGAAAACCTCAGTCTTGTCTTCTCTCAAAGTGACAAAAAATATCAGTCTTTTAAACAAATGCACATTCATTTATTTGTTTTTGTGAACGAAAGATCTATGGTTCATGTCCGTATGAAAATTGACGCGAGAGCTATGACTGTTTCTAAACTGAAAGACTTCACTCTTTAATTCATCTTGTTCTCAAAGGATTAATTTTTTCTAGGGAAAATCCCCTTGGTAAAACTTTCACATATCGGATTATGCTTCCATGCAAGTGTAATATATTAATATGTAACTTTTCATGTTTGATAGGCATATAGGAGAGTTTTGAAACATGAAATAGTTGTGGAAAAACAAGTGAGTGCCTATAAGGATTACAATTTGACTTGACCATTTGACCAAAAGTAAAAGGTGTTAATAAATTTCTTAGTATGTCAAAATGTAACCAGAGGTCCCCAGTCCCCCATACTTAAACTTTGCTGTGTCATTTCGTGAGTTTGTCTTCTAACATGGGCGAATTGCAACATACCATTTTCAGTTAGAACTACTCTACGGATGTGACATGCTTTAAATCACTCAAACTATAAGTGATTAGTAACTCAAGTCACTATTTATAGTATAATTCAACAATAACGAGAATTGGCATTTGTCTAAATTTCAGTCTTTGCCATCAGGCATTTTCAAAAGAGCCCATAATGTCATTACTCTACGTTTTAATTGGTGTAAATATACTAAGTTCAAATTAAGCATAAGTACGAAAACATATGGCGCGATTATCTTGTCTAAGTCGGTGGGCATTTCAATAAGCCTTACAAAAAATCACACAATTTTCTAATAGAATACACTTGAAATGGTAAAGAATAATATTAGGAACAGCCACAGTATGAATTGCTTTGACATTAGAAACTTTCCCATTGGCTATTTTCTATGAAACAGAGTGCAAATTCTTTCTGATTGAAAGTTAGACAGACGGCTCAGCTCTGATGTTTAGCGCTAGTTCCCGACTAGGTTAGGATGGTATAGAGTAGCATATCGAATCCGAGAGCATGGGATGAAACCTCAAATTTCTGTAAAGTTTAGTATATAGCTGGCGAGCCGGACTGTCTCTAAACAAGAAAGGAATGCACTAGACGTGTGATCAGAATTTAATCAAAAAATGTTCATTAAATTCGAAGCCGAAAATCTATTTTCTACCCACACTAAATCTTTGACACATAAAAGAATTATTACTGTGTTCCAAACAGGGAAGTTGCACGAATGACAGTTACAATTAATTATAAAGTTTTACACATGTAATTAAAGATAATTAATGAACTCAAGCGCTGCTTATATTTACAAAATAGAGTTTCGAATAATGTGTAAAAACCAGAAACAAAGTCGTACAGTACAATATACATTTCCATGTATTTTTCACGAACACTGATACTGAGAAACATTATTAGTTGAAATAATTTGATTATATATTCACTAGAAGAGCAAATAAATCTTACATTCAAGACTTAAGAAAAGAAAAGAGACTACAACGCAAGCCGCAAGGTAGATGTTCACAAAGGAGAAGACACATACCAAGATCGTTTCATTTCACATGGAGAGGCAAGGTCGCACAAGAATGTGTTCACGCACCAAGTTCAGTAAATATTATACCACATAAAAATCACAAACAAGTAACGAAAGCACTTCACCAGTCAGCTTCTTATGCTGTCTATTCGTTCTCCCACCCAAGTAAGCGAGAGTGAATATGTTTACGACGCCTGCGCGTGGTAGCTACAAGGAACCAATCATAATTCTTCCCACAAAAAACGACGCATAGCTCTCTAGCCATATTGCCCTCTAGCGAATAGATGAATAAGATGATTTCGCGGTGTTTTTACACGAGAGGTGTTTCTACTTCTGATTGGCTGCACGTAAAGTATTGTTCATCGTGCACATAATTCTAAGAAATGGACGTTGCTAGCAAACAGAAGCTCTCAGTACGCTTACTTGGTTATTCTCTCTCTCTCTCTCTCTTCGTGTCTCCACTTGTTTCCAAGGCAGTTTGTCTGAATGTTTCAGGAGTACAAAATTGCATTTATTAAATATCTTCTTTAGTCTTTAATAATTAAATATCCTCTTTAGGTTTACAATAATTACAATTATTGTAAATCTGATTATTTGGAGGCTTCTAGTCTTTCGGGGCAACAACTGTGTCAATGCATAAGCACGATTCTGCTCGTGTTATGTTATAGATACTAATGATGCATGTATTCTATTTTATAATCTTGTAATCACGTATGTTCAAATACTACGGGGATTGGCGAAAAAAAAGAAAGTATTTGGCAAACTTTATTATTCGATGGGACATTCTCATAGATATTACTTCGGTCTGTACCGATGATACGAGTGCAACGACATTAACATGAAGAAACGTTATTTTGACAAGTGGGATTGTAACATACGATCTTGTACATGACGGCTCAGCGCTTTAAATTACAGGACTTCCCGGGTCGACTACTCAAATGAGTTGCCAGTCCCTTCTCTAAATTAGCATAGAAAATAGGCTGTAGTCTTAACTTCCCTATTCTTCTCCCTGTTTTGCCAAGGCACGTAACAACACGAACTGAGTTACTTTGGCTACTACAGATGACTTTACGAATCATTAAAATAGACTAAACTAAATACATGAACTTAATTATTAATATTTCTGCTACGATACGATTGTTATGGCCGTAAAAGTGTTTAAGAGAAAGATATGGTGCCTAAGTAGAAAGTAGCAGAAAATGTACATATATGAACCACAAAAAATTGTAGTTCAATATTTTTATTAAAAGTTATGATAATCCTCAATATTGTGAAACATTGATTTTGGTATTCTAATTGTTGTGTGTCGCTTGTTCTTTGGTCTTGGCAAGACTTGAACAGCTTTTAACACGTAACAATTTAATACTAAAATTTTAAATACCATAATCCGTAAGGACTATCTGTAATCTTAAAATTTTAATATCAAAATTAAGTACGTAAATGAGCAATATCATAATTTTTCTCTACGTTCTTTAATTCTGCAAAGAAGGGAGGAACTTCTTTTTTAGAAAATCTAACATACAGACATAGCAGTGTGCATTTTACCAGTTGTAAAAACAACAGGATTAGGTTGAGAAATTGTATAACAATCATTTCGTAACATCCCTTGGGTTTCCTTTCCAAATAATTCTGAACAAAGTATATTATTTTCAGTGTCCACCTACCATCTAGAATTCTAATGGTCACAAATGCTTAGTTCGAACAAATTCCAACATGGACAATAGAAACGGCAACAAAACACCATGGCTTAGCTACTCAATCCCCAGTTCCCACTGATGTTCGAGCAATACTTCCTTTTCATGTCTGAAATACTCTTTGCCCTAAACGGATATGCTACCAATGAAACTTGACTGTTGACGGGGAAGTATAAAAACAGGCTCTCTTCACAAAACATTCAAACAACTGTGCAGAAATTTTGTATTACAAAGTCCTTCAGAACGATGGTAGTAGATAAGACTCCTAACATGTTTATTTTAATACTTCAATCATTTTTTTAGTTTCCTATATTTAACACAGTATATTTATGAAATGTATTACTTACGCATTGAGTGTTTGAAACTCAGGTCTTGAGGAAAATATACTGACGGGCAAAACGGGACGAGGTGACTAGAGAATGGAGAAGACTACATAATGAACAACTTTGCGGAGTAAATGACTCGCCCAGTTTTTTAAGAAGAATGAAATTGCGACGACTAAGACGGGCAGGCCATGTAGTTTGGATGAGAAAAAAACGACGACTATAGGTCATCGTGGTTGGTAAACTGGAAAGAAAGAAACCGTTAGGAAGACCGAGATGACATGGGGAGGATAAAAGTAGAAGGGATCTGAGAAAAGTAGTTTTTTGTGGTGAAACTGGCTTGATCTTATCCAGAATAGGACCAAATGGCAAATATTGTTTGAGAGGTAGTGGCGTACAACCCAGGGTTTGTTTAGAGGTTCTTTGCCTCCCAGTTCTTGGGAGGGAACTGATTCTAAAAAACATTGTGGGTAAATTATACCGTCTGTTTTCCAGAGGCAGTGACTGGCACAAGGATTGATATTTTACCATAGTTTTTTTATGTTAATCTGCTCCCTCCCAAGAACTGGGAGGCAAAGAACCGCTCCTTTAAACCCAACCCTGGGTTCGCCACTACCTCTGAAAATTGTAGGTACAAAATCGGCATTTTGTGCCCACAATCCAAAGGTACTGTTTTTGCAGTTTAGAGTTAGTAAATGAATAGGCAATTAGTTACGCACTAGAGAACTTCATTCTGAAGATACTATTTATCATTTTGTCTTTTAAATTTCATGAACTAAACGCACTGCTACCGCGAACATTCTTTCCGAACACAGTAAAAGGAGTGATAGAGCTTAAGACATTAGTCTCGATACTTCTCTTCTATTCGTTGTTTGCTAGTGAGTTTTAAATTGGGTTCTGTACCATACTGAACCGATGAGAATAGGCGGAAAGTGGTTTCATTTCATTAAAAAACTCTGCTTCAAAAGTTTTAAACAAAGTCATATTGCCTTGCTTTGTATCTATCATGTATCTCAAACAACTAAATAGCAAGAAACTGAATCGATTTTCTTTCAGAATAATGCTAAGCTTCTTTACGATAAATATCATGTCACATGGCTATCTTGACGTAATTACGTAATAAATGACTTTAGAAAGATTAAGTATCTATCAATTATAGAAAGCATTGCATTTTTCAATTTTCAGTAAGCAAGACTGACTCCGGAAATGAACCAGATTAGAAGAAGAAGAAAACAACAACAACAAGAACGATTTAATCATTGTAATTGTTCAGGACAATATCTCATGGCAATATTCAGGTTGCAAGGCAATAACAGGAAATAAATGTGAATGTGTCATTTCTTGAAAGCAATACAAAGTGCAAGATCTAATATTTACCTGTCTAATATTTCATGCTATGATTCAGTAATATTGCTATTCATATCCGTTTGGGTAATAACAGGACGTATCACCAAACACCTGCAGAATTGTGAATAATTTATTACTCTAGCAGAAAAGCATATCCGGAGTAAAGTTACTGCAACGTAGTTCTAATTCAGTTTTGTGTAATTGTGCAAATCCGATCTTACGGAAATATGAAATATTGCAACTCTCTAAAGTTACGTACACCATCACCGTTTGGGGGAAGGGAAGCTGAATCGAAAAAAGCAACAGGCCACTGAAAAAGACCTCAAATATTATATTATATATTCGACAATATTTTTCTTGCTGAACATCTCTTCTATACAACCAAGGACCAAGGACAGAGGAAGCTGACAAACCAAACAAAGTTTAGCTCAATCCTGGATTTATGCAAATCATAAAAACATATAACTATGATCAATCCGGGCCAGTTGTGATCAGTCGAACTAGTGGATAACGATTGAGAGAAGTAGCGAAATGTCGTCCTTATTTCGGTAGTTTCGCGATTAGCCGAGACTCTTGTTTCTGAATTTCAATTAGAACAAGATTTTGTAAGTTTAAATTTTTATAACTATTCTGCAGTTTCACCAAAGACAGTCTTCGAGTTATCATTAGCTAAGAACATTAACGTGTTGATGCTAGATCCAGAATAACATCTACAGTAATCGACCTACCGTGATATGACCCCACGTACCATAACTGACCCACCATCAGTCAGCCCAAGACTATATGACGGATAAGGTTTGAACCCCGGACAGATGTATAGACGTAGACTGTCTTTTAAGAGTCCCAACTCGTTCCCGACTTAGGACCCAAGGTACGGAACATGAGCGACAGTGACTTTGTACAAAACTCTGTAGTGCCATCGAACTAAAGCATCCTTTAGTGAAGCAGACTCGTCAGCGTGGAACTTTCAGCGAGAGAAAGTGATGTGAAACGCTCAGCGGGAAACAGTGATTCATTTCGTACCCCCCAAAGTGTAAGTACGAATTTCGAACTCTTGGACAGAAACGGACAGCAGTGTATTAAAAGCTATGTTGGTTTGGTTCCTCATGTAATCAAGTGTGACTAGGCTCTAGTAGTCTAATTTGCTTACTCCGTATCAAAGTCAATATTTCGCCTCCCATAGCGCAGAACAACCCCACCTCCCATCAATAAACGAACTAAGATAATTTGATTACATGGTGTCTATGCTGGATTTAGAGGGGTTACCCTCTAGCAGCAATATAAACATCTTCGTAGACATCATTCTAAATTTCAGCGAATATTCCAAAGACCCAAAATTTGGACACTGTCAGCGAGTTGCTGAACGCCTCCCAGTACGAATAAGTAATTAGTTGTACAAGAAGTTTTAATTTAGTGTTTAAAAGTAACGTTACAACTTTACGTACACATTTCTTACACTTCAAATGCATAATATCTGCACATCTTTTGAACACTTTAGAAACACCGGATGATAAATTTCCAGTATACATATACATTTGTGTTTGTGTGTATTATAATTTCAAATCTATTCAACTAAGAAGATTGTGGTTTCAAAATCTTGGACAAACAAGATTTATTTTATTAAAAAATGATTTCTCAGTGCTTTGAAGTATAGCGAACACCGTGGATTAAGTTGTACCGGTTTTGATTTTCGAGACTTCAATTAACTTGTTTTCAGAGGTCACTGTGTGTGGGGTTCAACTATTTTTAACGAAGCATTTGCTACTATGAAAAAGCAAAAACATCTTCTAATGCACTTAATGTAGGTATAGAAAAGAAGATAGTAAAATAGAGAGCACCTCAACAAATAAATTATTGGAAGGGTTAGTACTGGTCTACTGATTATATAATGCCCCAGAAATATCCTCAATACGAGTAAATTATCTGAGAACAGTTGGTAATTATTAATGATATTTCTGACATAGGTTTCTGAGAATATTAGAAGGATAGATCCGAATCATTTAAATATTCATAGAAACTTTAAGGATATCACGAAAATACAAACATCATATTCATATTTAAGAACTGCAAATGCAACAGTCCAAGAGATATCTCAGAATATACGTTAATTTTCAAGACTAAAATATTTTTCGGAACCACTTTGCGTATAGCAGGAATATCTTTAGAATAATAGCTTTCCCCAAAGGAATATCCGTAGCATATTCTTAGAATATACGTTCTATGTATAGACGAAAAGTAATAGCGGACAGAATGATCCCATACTACAGCAACCTTAATGTAAATGAATGCTTGGTTAAATACAGAGGTATCTTTCCCCTAGAAGTGATCATTTTTTCTATTGTTGGTACAGTTTTATTGTGTGTCAAACATAAAAAAATTGTAAAGAATACCTCTTTTTAATACAATATCGGATATTCATTTAGTTACAAGATTTCTTATTATTCATTTTTCTTTTCGTGTGGACTAAGAAACTTTCACTGTGATCTTCTCAGGACAGGATGGAACGCATGCTTTTCTGAAACCTACGGAATCAAAATTCGGCCAATCATTGCATACAATTTTGGATTCAGGATCATAATAACAATGCCATGTCAGTTAATATCCTACTGAGTACACCTTCTAGCTAATTTAATGTGTATAGTCAACTATCCTTTTGTGAGAGAATATGAGATTATTGTGACTCGGAAAAACTCAAATCATAGTTATTTGGATATAGTGTTAACGTTATTACGGTTTCTCATTTCAGTAGATAAACTTGATTCACGAATACATAGTGTGTATCGTTTTCTTTCCACATGGTACGACTTCCATCAAACGACAATAGCATTCCTAAGATGTCTCACGATAATAATATCAGGGAGAAATGTTAATGTCTGGTCATTCCATAGAAACAATGTCGAGATAGAAAAAGCCAATCAGGTAATAAAACTTGGAAAATGATTTTGTTTATCTTTCGTAGAAACAACGCAGTTAAGAAGAAAAGATTGGCGTCTGTAAAGCAATTCATAAACAACGCGCGTTATTTCATGTCTCATGTGTTTTATCTCCACCTGAGTCATACTGCACGTGAAATAAGATATGGAAACTACTGCGCATATCATGTTGAATATTTTATAGTTGATTACTTTCTCTGAATTGCCACAATGACGTAATACGAGTTAACGGAATGCCTTTTTGTTCAATGCTATCCTGCCGTTCACATTTAGTAGCTTTCATATATGAATTGCATATCACCCTTAAATTCGAGATGATATTGTCTCGTCTTGAAAATCAGTCCATTACTGCTCCCTTCTGATTTTCCGTTATATTTTACCTATACATATTTCTTTCATAGATTTCCAAATAATGGAATCAATGCAGATAAGATGAGACACAGGACATAGGCAACATGACATCGAAAATGTATGTGCTTAGATTATTTTGATAAATTAACAATTAAAACATGTATCAAATGACTCACAAAAAAAACCGACAGCCCATAAAAGTCTGATCACGCCAGGAGGCTTAGCACTTACACCATGTCACATGGCCATTTGGGACGGCCGGCTAGCGGTAGACCAATGACTCGAAGGTCTCAGATTCCAGTCCCGGCAGGGGCATTGGTGTGGACTTTAAAGGCTAAAGGACGAATCGTGACAGACCACAGTCCAAAGTTACTAGACTGGCCCATATAAAATAAATAAATAAATAACATAACCATTTGATGACGTTCCATCAACGTTTTATCTGGTTCTTGAGACCGCACTTTACATAATTCAAGTAGCAGCAGATTAAAATCACGAATCGGAATCAGCTCCAAAATTAGAACACACAAGGAATCAAATTACAAATACCGTTCGTTCGCAAGATGTCCTTTTAGAACTTGAAGTCTTTACAGTGTTTTTACGGTACAGGTCTTCACATTCCGCATCCTACCAATGCACACAGCAGAATCGTCGGGAGAATCGAACAGAATTCATAAGGTGTTTTAGTAATCATTCACCTGGTGGAAAAAGAGGAAATTCCTAACAAACCTCAAGCAACACGACCATCATCATCGCTACTCCAACCAGAGCTCTTTCGAAGTGAGTGAACATAACCACTGGATTACGAAAGATGGACAATCAGTACCGTAAGATTTAACCATTTATTCAAACAGGACCTCAAATAGTTCACTAGTACTATAATGATAAATCGGAATATCATGTTTCGATAAAGATGATAAGAAAACTTGTTAAACATGTTGAGACATGTGCAAATGTACATAAGCGCTACGGGCCATATTATTATCTTGAATACTGTAATGTATTTCTTTTCAATTGATAGCAGCACTAAATGTTAGTTTCACAAAATGTTCAAAAGCTGTAAACTTAAGAAACATGTTTTATTTGTTAATATATATACTCAGATTCTTAAAACATTGCTGAAGGGTGCAGTTTCTAGATCAAATAAGGTGCACAATACCAGGGGGATCCAAAAGAAACCGGAATCGTTCTCAAGTGGCCGGATCCGTTGTAGTACATGCTTTCGACGCTATATGCCTCTTGCTTGGATCCTTTTGCATTAGTCTACCGACCAGGGTTTTCGAGTCTTTGTTAAAGGCCTCTCGTTTGTTCGGTGATTTTGTGAAGACTGAAAACTGAAAACAACGCGTGAGGCTATGAGAAAACAATTGTAATGTTTGAAACGGCTTACAAGGAAGCTGCTCAGGGAAAAACAAAACTTTACTAGCGTTTGTTTTTTGCTCGAGGTCACTTGAAAACTAACCTCGCTCAGGGTGACCCTCGACCTCCCGAACGGATGAAAAGCTCGCCAGAACTGGTGCACGGACTATAGAAGACCATCGCAGAATCACTTACTAACTAGTTGATTTGTTTGGTGCGCCCTGGAGTTCCTGCGAACGGAATTTGAGCACGAAATTGAAAACGAAAAGAGTAGCAAGAAAATTCGTGCATCAGAAGCAGACCAAACCTTGATTGTGGAACAATGTTTAACAGAAAACAACATGATTCAGCTTTTGCACCCGCCATATTCACTCGAACTTGCGCCGAGTGACTTTGTTTTATTCCTCCAAATGAACAAAAAAATACTCAAAAAAATTTTATTTGCAGATGTGGAAGAGGTGAAGAAAAACTCAACGGAGCCGTTGAAAGGTATCACTTGGCAAGTTTCACGACTGCTTTAAAAATGGAAAACACATTTAGACCGGTGTTTTTCATCAAATATACAGTATTCCGAAAGCGATTCAAGTTGTAACACCCAAAAATAAATACACACAATTTTATTACATAATTCCGGTTTCTTTTGGGTACCCCTCGTATATGAATATAATTTCTATATTAAGTACCGATTTAAAATAAACGATGTATTTGTTGTGCTTACCATGTGTTTTACAATGTTGTTACAAGATTGTGTAACTTTCGGGCAATAAAAACAATCACTGGCCATTTCTTAAAGTCCTGAGTGTGCATTACTTCTACTAAGGTAATATCCATTTGAGTTAATTTTAAAAAGTAAGGTTATCCATTATTGGAAATATATGTCCGACTTGTCTTACACTAATATACAATAACTTCAAAAACCCAACGTGAAAAGAAAACAGAAAATTTAAACAAATAACTTATAAAAGAAAGTGGAAATCCTGTAACATAATATTGCCGCCAGATGTGCTCAGGTAACGTTAGACACAGAAAGAGAAAATTTGAATAGCTTCTAGAATCTAGAAAATATTCATGGCACGAGAATCATGGTATTAGATAATCTCCTTTTCTAAAATCTGATACATTCCATTTTATTCATTTCGATAACTGAGAATCGTTTTGTCGTATCTCAATAGGAATTCTTATGGAGATATAACAATACAATCCTCATGTGTCAATTTATTGAGTCATATTTTAGATACATGCCTCCAAGTCCAATCCTTCTCATATGTTGAAAAGCGTTATATGTTGAGCACGCCAACCCGAAATAATGGAATAAAAGAAGCTGTCTCAATCTTCGTTGAAGTTACTATCAGTAATCATTTCAGTGGAAGAGATTAAAACATCGAATCATTTCATGGGGTGAAATCCATCGTATAAGCTTTCAAATCTTGTAAATGTTTCTAAAGGTATCATAAGATTTATCAACACCCGACGAAAGTTTGGTCTCGAATTTTGTTATTTCTGCTAAAACAATTAATCGATATGATATATATGTTCTTCTCTGAACCTTGGTTTGTCTGTTTCAGTGTGTAGCTTTCACATGAACTATAAATCCTACTACGGCAGTATGACAAGTTTTTGCATCCACATTCTTCACTCAGACAAAATGGTTAAACACTAAAAATTGTAAGCTAATATTCTGGAAAAGTGCCCAGCAAAAGAGGTAATTCTGAATCAAAAGCTTAATTAATATTACTGATAAAAGTTAGAAACTTTTGATTAAAAGAACGTTTGAACAAAGAATTCTTGCAAAATACCTATACATTTTTGTTTTTCAATTTCCTTAGTTGCCGGTAACACACCGGAGGATAATTTTGACTCAATAATAATAATAATTATAAAAGCCTGAATAATTGCTATAAATTGAATTTTAATATCAGTAAAAAAAATGTATTTTTCGTTTAAATATTCTTGAATATTCTTCGTGCATTATATGATATTTTCTTTACCGAGTGGTCTAGTTCGATTGGTATTGTCCAATAATTAAATACAAACGGTCCAATTTCCGTATAATGTCATTATTCCTTAAACAGTAATATTTGGAAAGAAGTTACATAATACCAAGGCTCGGATTTATAATTAAAAATAATTTTGTGTGCCGTTTTATATTTTAGATCTTTCAATGTTTCTTATCTTCGTACTGTCAAAGAGTCTCAAATTATTTGAGTCTCTTTGGAAGTAAACAGTTATTTTGGTTTTAGGA
>JAGDQP010059741.1:0-12325 GCA_022664845.1 Lepisma saccharinum | reverse complement strand
TTTGAACTTGCTCCCCGTAATAGTATTCCCGGGGCGCCCCTGTTTTTGAAATTTTAACCCTTTTCTTTCATATATCCCATTCAGTATAGTTTTTAACCTTTATTTGCTTTTGTTTTAGAGATACGAAAACCTTTTACAATATGTAAATTACAACCGCCAATTAATTCTTTTAGCTGCCTAAGTGTACGAGTTATCGAACTATTTTTGCTCTAAAAGTTGTTCAAAATTTAGCAATTGTTTCATTGATGGCAAAATCAACCCCCGTTTCAATTTTTTTTTTTTTTTTTTTGAAGTTAAAACCTCGTACTGGTATTTAATGGACGCCACTGATTTGAGAAATATAACCATGTGATAGCGCATTATACACTTTGGTATGTTCAGTTTTTGTTTCATAGATTTCTGAGCAATGTTAGCCGAGTTATGGCCCGGTTACGATTTTATAGGATCACATTGTACATATGTATATATAGATGTGTGTGTATGTGAGATAAATGTGGTCGCACATCGATGCAGTAAACTGTTTATGCAGTTAATTGACATTTCTGCTTTACTGACACATAAATTCTGGTCAACTTTACAGCACTGCACACATATTATATGACCACTGGTTTCATTAATATGTATATCGATGTAGAGGTATCACAAATTGAAATAAGTATCGTAATCTGAGTGAGACTAAGTAGTGTGAAATATGTGTTTCCTCTTTGAGATGTTAGCATGATTAAAGGAAAACCAATATCACTCAGCAAGGAACACTCACGATGAACAGAAAGATTTTTGACTGAATATTATCATGCAAATATATTTTGTTTAGCTTCTTTTCTAAGGTTAAGGCAAACATGTAAAAATCTCAAAGCCTAGTTAGCAAAATACATCAATCGCAATAGCGCGTGAGCATTCTCAACTCTGAGCAATATTTTTATTAATTTGAAAAACTCAGAACTGTTTCAGTACTGTTTTATTGAATTCAAATTACTTTAGTTTTGTTTTATTTTGTGTGCCTTGCAATCGCTTATAGTTACGTTCAATATACTCAGGTACACAAATCGAAGCATCAGCTGATCTCAACACCATGTGGAATCCATGTTGTGTGAAGAATGAATAAAGGAGAGGGGCATGTATGCCACTGTCATTATTTCAACGAAGCATAATCCAAAAAAGTTCCTCGACGATCACTTCTCACCTTACTCGGTTGCAAGTAAGAAACTGTTGACACCTTGTTCGTACTGCAACTACATGTAACATGAATAAGCTTGCACACGACGATGATTTACACTGAAGAAACGTTATAGTTATTCCTTTAGTGAAACGAAGGAATTTAGTATCTAGTGCAACAGATCGAATCAAACTATTGAATGTTGTTTTAGACATGCAACGTGATAGAGGTTGTCTTTACGAATCTTTCCAATCAAGCTTCACTAATAATGTACTCAAGTGCGTGGCACAATGGAGTTCGAGTGGTGATACACGAAAATGTAAGTGTCATGTTCAAACTAAGTTTAACGAAGTATCGTTTTAAAACGTCAATTTCCAAGTACACTTATCTGGATATAACTATACATATTATGAACACGTCAAAGAAATATCTGTTCGTGCTATGACTGCCACAAAGATTTCCATTGTCACTGGTCTGTGGTCACTCCGACGACTGTCGCTATCACCGGCATCCAAGCGATAGATTAATGCGCTGGGAGAGCCTTCGTACATCGGCGTTCGCTATACCGAGGATCGTCCATGTGATTCGACATTCGAAAAGATTGACCGATGTGCTGAAGACATATCTAAATTCAAGAGTTCGTGGTCTATGACGATAAATTATCACTTTGCGATAGTTCGTTACTAAATCTTTGAAACATAACGCTTAACGGGAAACATTTTATGGATCACTGAGACCAAAATCCCGCGAAAATATCAGCATCTCAGGTAAGGTATTCACAGATTAGTGCACAAGTTCGGTCTGACTTTCCGCACAGACATCAATAGTATAAAATACTATTTTACCCATAAGGCATTGCGCAAAAATTCCGAGTTTGCTATCTAATAACTGTTAAAGTTCATATGCATAAGGAAAATATAGTACACAATCGACCTTATTAACATTTATAGAATACAAGAGGCTGTCATACGTCAAAATGTACATTCGATCCTATTACCAAATATCGAAATGAGAGTGCTGAAAATGGAAAGTTGATACAAAGATTGGCGTCTACAAGTCGCGACAGGTTTCTTGTTCTACCTTAGACTAGGGATTCTTCCGATTTCGAACAAAAAAGAAAAAAAAACAAGAAAACAAAAATAAAATCTAAAGGAGTTTATCAACGCCATTAATTACTGAAATATGTGGAAAATACTTATTCAACTTCATAGGAAAGCATAAAATAATTCAAATGAGTCCAAAAAATGTTAATCATTATTAACAAATCTGATTTAAAGACACACTATCTTCCATATTACATTTTAAATTGAAATATATCTTAAAGCAAAGAAAGATTTAAAAAAGAAAAGCTTTTGTTTTAAATTAAACATTTTCCTTTCTTTTAGTTATTAAAGTGTAAGAGAATATTGATTCTGATCACAAATGGTGCCCGAACGGATATACAATTAAACATAATCACTAGCAATGTTTACTTTTAGAACTCTGGACCGTTCGTCCCTATAGTAAGACATTTTAAATTCAAAACATCAGACGAGGGAAACTTACTTTTTGACTAACCCTTACTTGTATGATAAACATAATGAAAAATGTATTTACATTTTTTTAATCATTTAACTTACGAAATAATAAATCTCAATTATTACATTGTAAGATAAAATAAAAATATAACACTTTATAAAGAATAAAAGTAATTATACACTACAAAAAATAGTATCTCCCTAGGGATAGAATTAGTGGAAAGTACAAATAGTCATTCTCCCATGGGAGATAAAATACAAGAAAACAGGCTTCCAAACTCACATATAGAAAGGATATAAACGATAAAGACATATATTAACCCTGCAGTGGTACATCTGAAAATAATTACGTAAATGGTATCTTGGGGTCCTAAAGACACCAATAATAAAATGCACCGTTAAAGCAAATACTGTTGCTTTTTAATGAAACTTTTTTTAAAAAAATATAAGCTTCCAAGGAACAAATTAACACCAAACTTAATGAAATGTTTATCAGATATAAGTTTGGAAAGAAAAAAGAACACCAAACTTAGTCCTTTTCATCTGAGATACGCTGTGAACATACCAGTACACAGTTAGCACAACTTGTACACAATGGCATTTTACAAATGACACAAGTATTGTTCACTTTTCGATCTTTGTCTCTAGGACAGAAGGCACAACGCTTTCGTTTGCTTGTTTCTGGTTGTTCAGAAGAAGCCACTGTAACCTTTTCCGCTTCGCCAAGAATCCTGCTCAAAAGTTCACAAAGTTTGCGTTGTGGTACATTCTTAGTATTATGCGCATATAGGCATATGGCTTTACCAAAGCAAATCCAACATTGTGAATGATTTCTTTCCATTCGGATGGAATCCTTCACACTAGAGTGTAGAACACAGCCATTGATGCCAGCGATGTCTATAATACCATAGAATATAGTCATCGGCCAGCGTCTTGTGCTCCGTGCAGTGGAATATGTGGCGTACATTTGATCCAAAGTGTCCACTCCGGATTTGGTTGAGTTGTGAAACTCTATTATTTCAGGATTCCCAATTGTGTCGTCAGTTGCTTGGCTATGATGCATAGATGACACTAAAATTACAGCTTTTCCTTTTTTGGGCACAAAAGACACCAAAGTTTTCTTTCCTGAATAACCAAACATGGAACTTCCAACTGCTTTAGCCTTGTTAGGAAGAAAAATAGGTGGTGGGATTTCTCGTTTATTTTTTTTTTTTCATTGTTCCTACACATGTGAGTGAGCTTCTGTTTCTCAAGTTCACTAACAAGTTCAATAGAAGAGAACCAATTGTCTGCTGTAACATTTCTGTTTCTATTGGATCTACAAGTTCCAGAACTTTCTCAGTGGACTGAAACAAATCCCGTGAACTTGGCAATAGAGATTTTCCAGTGTACACACTAACATTCAAACAGTAATTATTTCTGGCATCGGCCAAAATGAACACTTTAATGCCATACTTTCTTGGTTTGGATGGAATGTACATTTTGAAGTTATATTTGCCTCGAAATACGATGAGCATCTCATCAGTGGTGACATATTCACCGGGAGAAAAGTTCTTTTTCGCAATTGTCAATAAACGTGTTCAAAAGGCTCGAAATAGCAGCCAGTTTGTCTGTTTCTTTTCGCACTTCATCGTCCAAACGAAGGCAGCTCAGTAGAAATAATAGATGTCTCATTGGCATCGTTGCTCTGAATATGTCTCTTCCAGTGACAACTTCAGCATAAAGACCTTCGAGGATTTCGTGATTGGATTTAAAAAGACCAGCCATGCACAATAAACCCATGGCAGCCTAAATTTCAGTGCTGGAGACAAAATCAACAAATGATGGCTTTGATTTATAATTTTCTGCTACTTTCTTAATCTCGTGTAGTTAACGATTTCTTCAATCATGTATCCATGATTAAGCAGTTCCAAAGTACAAATGGGTCACTTGAGGTTGTGTCTCTAGCTGGCTCAACAATACCAGATAAGTGGCTGATGATGTTGTGTGCAGGAGTACTGCCACGAACAGCAGGAATCTTTTGGTCACTTATATCTATTTTTGCCATAAAAAGCACCTTTGTGGTCATTGCCATCGTCAGTCTCAAAATCATTACCTTCTGACATTTCACTCTCACTCTCGTGATCACTTGGCACATATTCATCTTCTCCATCACTGATACTAATGGCACTTAAGTTGGCTAGTTCTTGGTCTATTTCAGTAGCAGTAAGTCCATGGGAAGCAGTCACACTCGAAGTAAAATAATGTCACTGGTTAAATATAAACTTACGTAAACAGTCCTTTGGGGTCAGCAGGACCCCAGGTACCCAACCGCACGAACGAGACTGACTCTACAACAAGACTGATGTTATTTTCGGATTCCTCAATAGATGTCAGGAGACTACCGAAATAGGCAGCCTGCAGAATAAAACCATCTAGTGGCATTCACGGAAAATATTTCGGTTGGGGTCATGAAGACCCCAAAGTACCACTGGAGGGTTAAAGAGAGAGACTGAGTGAAAGAGAAAATTCAAATATACTCAACATGAGTAAACTCAGGAATGAAAAAACAATCAGAGCAAGTATTATTCGATTTAAAATCAAATATGCTACCCAATAGTAAACTCCGGTATTAAATCCTTCATGTGGATTAAAGTCATAAAACGAAAATGTAAAATACGACACGAAGAATACATAAAGACTAAGATAAAATTCAGCTGCAGTTTCACACAATAAACAACGTTTCAGAAACACCAAGAAATTGTATTGTTATCTGAACAATTGTTGACTCATTTCCACAATAGTGGTTATATGTGATCTTTGTTGACAACTGGGGAACAACCCGTCGATAAAAGTATCATATTTCAAATACTTAGTCTCCATTCTAACATGCCATATATAGCTCAACATAAATGTCATTATTTAAACATTTACTAAATTATTATGATTTTGTATCATTGTCATAATTATTCAAACATCAACTATTATATGACATTATTATCGTTATTCTAATTATTATGGCATTAAGTACTCGACATTATATCCAAAGGTTCGAATTGAGTACAAGAAATTTGAACTAAATTGAACTTTAAATATGTTTATGCGTCGTACAAAAAGATATAATATGGGTTAAAGGATGTTGATTGGAAAATAAATAAGAAAGCATGAAAAAAGGGGGAGGAGAAATCAAATCATCCCACCTCCAGCATGCTATCCTGGATAGCAAACAGGACTTTGATGTTCTAATCTAAAATACTTTGATAATCTTCACGCAGAAACATCTAAAAGATACATCACCGTCGTCATCATATTACTAGGATCCACATTTTGTCCAAGAGAGAGGGAAAAAAGAAGAGTGGAAAAAAATCTCCGGATGAACTCCTTCCAAATAAATGAATAACTCAACATTCCAAAATGTGCATCATATCGCCCTCACTAACATCAGCCTTCGAATTCGAGATGGTCATCAATTCTCTAAAATGCGGTCATTTTCCTTATCATATTGTTCCTTCAAGGTTACTTCTTGCAAGACTATGTCAGGCATTGAAGCATAATACAATACCTCTTCGTCTAAACATACAGGGATTTCATATCATCACAAATCAATGTAATCCACATCAGCTTTCTGTTTTTCCTCTTCCAGTTCTACATTTTTGAATTCCATTAAGTCTGGCTAATTAATATTTCCTTACATTTAGTTTACCCCATATGTTCCCACTAGTTTCGTGTCTCCGGAATAGGTTCCCACAGTTTTAAACGTTCTAAACTTTGTAAACCAACAGATTTCCCATTAGTGGGGTCCACAAATTCGGCTACGTTCACGCCAACCATTTTCCATACGAAAAGGGGACCACTATAGAGGTCAAAGAACTTAGAGATCTTCTTCGCGATTAACTTACTTTGGGAATACATTTTCATAAACACAAGAACGCCTTTCTGGAAGACTTTACAAGACAGTTGATTGTCATTGATTTTTTTATTACTTTTCTGGACTGCTTCTTTACGTTCTAAATCGTTCATAATCATCTTTTTGTTCCAATCATGAAACTCATCTACTTTATGATTACAGAAAATTCAAAAATGTTGAAAAACGTGATTTGAATTGTATACATTCATGTGAAAACTGGAGGGTGATATCCCCAAGCTTAGACAAATACTATAGTTATAGAACAAAACAGCTTGTATAAGGTTTTCGACGCATTTCTCTTGAACATTTTTACACAACAATCTAAATATTCTTACCAAAACTACATATTGGATTAAAGATGGAGACAATTTGAACGTTTCCCTATGTTGTCGTGACCAACTCATGATGGCACACCTTCATACCAAATTTCATTTCTCTAGCTCAAAACGTTTTGAAAATATTTTTGTGGACGCCATTTTGTATCCAAGATGGCGACTTTTCCCAAATATTTTAATATTTTCCTGAACGACTCGTAAAAATAAACACTTTTGCCAATTTTCGTACTTCTAGCTCAAACGGTGTGGAAAATGGATTTGAGTCCACCATTCTGGAGCCAAGATGGCGTCTTTGGATACATTATGTAACATTTTCAAAACCTAGTAGCGATTATATACCCTCATACCAAATTTCACTTCAATAGCCCCAGCCGTTTAGGCTGTGTATTCTATAGAACAATGGGTTTGGCGGCCATTTTGAAAAAGATAGCGACTTTTTCAAAATGCCGGAAATTTTCCTATACCATGGTATTACACCTTCATACCAAATTTGGCGTTTCTAGCTTAAATAGTTTGGTCTGGGAATATTGATGATCAGTGAGTGATTGAATGAGGATCATGGAGCTATATAGTATGTGGACTTGCTTTGCTTCGCTGGGAGCCGTGCTCCCAACTTCAGTAGTGTTGGTGGATGCTGCCCATTTATCTTAACCAAAATCTTCCTGCAGGACTACTCCGCTGTGGTGTTCATCTGCACCCTCCCACGAGGGGTGCTTCCCCAAAGAGGAGTTTTGCCTCATTTATTGTAACCGACTATTGGTCATACACATTCATACAAAATTTCGTTTCTCCATCTCCTATGGCTTGTAATTTGTTTTTTTGGCCGCCAATTTGGATCCAAGTTGACGACTTTTTGAACGTATTCTTATATTGCCCTGCCCTATTTGTGATGCAACACCTTCATGTAAAATTTCATTTGCCTTGCTCAAACACTGTGGAAATGTGTATTTAGATGGCCATTTCGAATCTAAGATGGCTACTTTTCCAAAATGTTGTAATAATTCCGTAAACGCTTCGTTATAATGCACCTTAATGCCAAATTTCGTATCTCTAGCTCAAACGGTGTGGAAAATGGATTATCAGGTCCGCCATTTTGGATCCAAGTTGGCGTCTTTGGAAAAATTTGGTAATATTTTCCTAAACTACCCTTTGTCTTACATCTTCATACCAAATTTCGTATGTCTTGCTCAAACGGTGTGGAAAATGGATGTTTGTGTCCGGCATGTTGGATCCAAGATGGCGTCTTTGAATACATCTCGTAATACTTTCATAACAAATAGGGATAATGTACCTTCTTGTATTAAAAGGATAACATACCAAAACTCATTTCGTCAGTCCCTACCGTTTAGGCTGTGTATTCCATACAACAACGGGTTTGGTGACCATTTTGGATCCAAAATGGGGACTTTTCAAAATGTCGGAGTTTTTCTTTTACCTACTCATGGTCCTACACCTTCATAACAAAATCCATGTTTCTAGCTTCAGTAGTTTGGCCTGTGAATACTGATGATCAGTCAGTGAATCAGAGTCAGTGACCATGGGGATATACAGTATGTGGATGGATATTGAATAAAGCTCCTTTTTTCCCCACTAAAAACGACTTTCCGTCCCTCCAAATTTTATAGACTCATTAGATTCTTCAATCTTGAGTCAAATGTGGCCTATGACCAAAGTTTCGTTTGGAAATTATTTGTTTCAGCATATCACTTTTTTTTAAATTTTCCTGTACTATTGTCGAGTTTTTTCTTTATGTATTAACATTTTCTATATAAGTCTACAATTTAAATATAATATGTTATCCCTTCACTACTATTATGCTTAAATATTTATTATTACTATCAATACTCAGTTTTGCTACTTCGTTTATTTGATGCATGAAAGAAACAACGAAGAGAGTGAGTTATCTGCAACAATAACTGTGTTAAATTTCTGATGACCGACTATTTTTAGCATAAACAGAAAAGATGACATTACAGTAATCTCAAAACAACACTTAATTTGGCCCCAAATCGAGGAACAGCTTAACTCTAGAATCCGATTTTTCAATATCCCTTGATTACTTGTCAATCCACATGTGCTCCAAGTATTAGTCATAAGTAATTGCATTCGAAACTGAAATGACAAAATGGAAATGTAGGTATCCATCTTCATTTAACATAGTTACCATAGACCGTGTATCAGAAATTACGCTGTTTTCTGTATTCATCAAAATTCCTGGTTTCATAGTTTTGTACAATGTTCGTATTGCTAGAAACGCACTACCATTATTCATTTCTTCATGAAGATATCCATTCAATTGATCGTAAAACTTGAAATTGTTCCATTTGAAAAAAAACACGTTATTTCCAACCCTTGCGACTAGGGACAGGAAGATATCATTGCTAGGGGTCGTTCTCGCGAAGGCGCATCACTCCTTAAACAGTAAATATTACTCCTTAACCGTAAATAGGACTGACAAACGGCTGATTTCCAGTTGCCACTTTGACTTATTGGTAGCATATTGGAAAACTAATATGGAGACCCCGGGATAGAATCCTGGTGGGGTTTTGTACGTAGTGTTTTAAGAAAAATATATTTTCTCTTTATAAAGGTTAGGTAAGGTCAGATACGGTGTTTTTTTTTTTATCCACACTCGATGCTATCTTCCTGCTAAATCATACCAATGCTATATTCTTGTACTTAATCACAAGTTTTCCAACAACCCAAAAACATGTTACGAAAGAAAATTTAAAAAAAAAAATCTTTCTTACAAAAAATAAATAAAAAAATAATGCTATTTGTTTAAAATGAATTTAATCTTTTTAACTTTAAAATTAGTTCACTGTTATGGTCATTTAAACACATCACTTAATCTATCATTAGAGTATGAGGCTTTGCAAATAGTACTGTAAGTTCAGTTTAAAAACATAGTTACTGGTTACATTCATCTTTGTTATATGCTTTACATTGCATAAGTTTCATAGTTTTCCATTCGTTTCAAGAGACTGTTTTATTTTCTTTCTAGAAAATTTCTTTAATTTTATAAATTTTGGTTTGATAGAGTTAGTAGTAAGTAAGGAATATATAAGCAAACAAAATTAGAGGCGCTCTGATTCACTACATTCTCCATTATTTTATCTTTTTTTTTAATTTAATAATGCTGACAAGGAATTAGTCTTAGAAACGAACTACACGTTAATGACCAATTTCGTTTAATGTCGTTTCGAATATTCGACGTAAATCGAAAAAGAGCGGGTAAACCTACATACATTTGACTTTAAGTTGATCATCCTGGAACTACCACTCCTTATACAACGGAAATGGTATTCGTTTGATTACGCTCTTGATCAGGCCTACGACTTTTTGATCAACTTGTAGATGTAGTACAATTCGTGGCAGTGATGACATTTGCGGCCTGAGTCTTAAATATATAAAGGCCATAAATAAAATTAAAATTAAATTCAAATTTGAAAATTATTTATAGAGATGTATTGACATTTATTTTGGTAAATAAATTAACATTTTTAATCTGTTGATAATTTTATCGTTCATAGGTTAGCAATAAACAATCCGTCAATCAATATTTCTCTTTCATCAGATTTCGGCATGAATGTCGCAGCGTCTATTTAAATTTAACGCGTTGGCACACCATTGTTTTCTGGAGGCGCCCCTACGTTTTGATGGCGCTGTACTCTAGAATCCAATGTCTAGTCACGCTTACTGTCGTATGCGCACAGTAGAATTTACCTGATAGTTCGTTACTTCACCGCTAGGTAGCAATGTATAGTTGGAACTTTTAAAATTTTGGGCATTGTTCTGCCTTTTCTTCGCTTGTTGGATAACGCTAAAAATGAATTGTTAATTGAATTTAGAAATTAATAACCGTTGTATATATGAGCAATAAAATCACTAGAACATATTAGTTTCATTTACTTATCAAAATAAATGTCAATACATCTGTAAAAATAAATTTCAAATCCTTGCAACGAATTGGACTTGATTGAAAAAATTATGTTTGTTTGAATGTTATATAAATATAGTATACATTCTTTCACGGAGACGGATTCAAGCAACGTTTGGTGCAAATTTTCCTTAGGACTTAGAAGAATTAACTGTGCATAAGATTGTTGCCACTGCCCTCCAAATGAAATTAAAACAACGAACAGATCAAATAATTAAATTGTTATAATTATTTAAGTAAATAAATATTTTAGAAGTTTAATTTCAAATTGTGATTGCTGCAAGCCAGAAATATTTATTTTAATGTTTAAAAGGAGATTAAAGTGAATGTTATTCATAAATTAATAAATAGTATTTGAAGAAAGTGTAATACGTAAGGTATGTATAAGTAGTTGTAGTAGTAGTATAGTTGTTGTAAAATTATAAAAAGTTGTAATTGACATAGTAGTAGTAGTTTCTGTTCTCGTTCCAGTTGTAGTGGTAGCAGTAATTTTTGTAGCGGCAGCACCATTAGTAGTAGTAGCAGTACACGTATTATTGTTTCCATAGACTTTTACTGACCCCGCACTCATGGGCGGACGAATAAGCTAATCTCATGTATCTACGGATCCCTTAGAGTTATAACAAAAAATAATTAAAAAGCTTTTTAAATACATACTTTTCTTACATAATTCGTACTAATAAGTAAGAAATAAATAATTTTGTTGAGCTTTCTCATATAGAGTCACTTTATAAAATCTTGAAATGGCGACCCCCATGGTTTTCTTTTAGTCATGCATCAATATTTTTGTTTTTTGTTTTTAATTTGTTTTACTTAAGCTTGTGTAGAAGATGTGAACTTTTAATAATTAACTTACCCGAGAGGTATTTTTTATACATATGAACTCATAACAGACACTGAAAGTATTCATTTTTTTTAATGACAAACAAGTGACAAACATGTTGAGGCAAGTAATTCTAAAAAATGACGTTTTTCCCGAAAACTCAAAATATTGCGCCATCTTGTATTGAAGTTTCTGTGTTTAAGAACTGAAGTGAATTAGTAGGAGTAATTAGCTTGTAAAAATTGCTTTACCATCGTGTATTACGACGCAAGAAGTTAAGAAATAGAATAAAAACCAATCATGTGTATGTCTCATGGAAATAATAGTTGTAGTTTGATGCTTATATAAGTAAAAATGCCAAGTAAACAATGATAATCTGCGTCCCGACGAATAATAAATCGGAACGATGGGCAGAAAATCGGGGCTGTCTTGACTCAATCGGGACGGGTGGCAACCCTGGTGTAGACTGTAATGTTCTTTACCTCTTGTATGTATAATTCATATCATCACAATTTGAGCTAGAGTTCATTTTAATATATCTAATATCAAAATTGTGTTGAAGTTTCTACAATTTAGTAGCTTTCGCGAATATTCATGCAGTTTCTCATTAGTACTTTTAGCCATATGTTGTTATTATGTTTGATAAAAACCATTTTAATTAGTCATTC
>JAGDQP010059740.1:0-12325 GCA_022664845.1 Lepisma saccharinum | reverse complement strand
TTTGCTTCGCTGGGAGCGCTGCCCCCAGACCCCCGTAAAGGGCTGCGCCCCCAACTTCAGTGCTTTTGAAAGGATGCGCCTCCTTTATCTTAACCAAAATCTCCCTGCAGCACTACACCACCATGGTGTCCATCTGCACCTTCCCACGGGAGGCTGCGCCCCAAAAGGGAGATTTGCCCCATTTATTGTAACCTACTCTTGGTCATACACCTTCAAAGAAAATTTCGTTTCTCTACCTTCAATGATTTGGAAATTGCGTTTTTGGGGCGGCCATTTTGGATCCAAGATGGCGACTTTTCCCAAATGTTGTAATATTTCCCTAAACTACTCGTCATAATGCACCTTTATGCCAAATTTCGTATCTCTAGCTCGAACGGTGTGGAAAATGGATTTTTAGGTCCGTCATTTTGGATCCAAGATGGCGTCTTTGGATCCATCAAGTAATATTTCAGTAACATACAAGTGATAATGTACCTTGTTACCAAATTTGATATTTCTAACTGCAGTCGTGTAGGCTGTGTATTCTATAAAATAATGGGTTCTCTTTTGGGTACAACAAACTCTTTTCTTTTTCCGCTCTTATGTTAAAGTTAAAAATAATTTGCCATATTTTCCCTGGGCTCTGTTCAGTTTATCCGGATTTTTGGATTAGCGAGATCCTACGGTATTAGCACTGAAAATTCAGGAATATTGCTTGATGCAACGAAGAAAGTACCAATTTCGGTCTAAAAGTTTGAGAACCTCTGCACTAAAAGCACAGTGTACATAGTCTGCTATCAGCCAATAACCAATGTCATGCGTTACATGATGTTTTAGTGGTCTGCTTGTAGGAAGCTGATTCTGAAATCCTAATCATATTTTACCAGTTATCAGTTAACATTTGCCTTTACTGATAGGGAACTGACGTACAATACTTTTCCAAGTCGAATAAAATATGATCAAATTAAGGATTTAGAAAAGTCAATGCTTGTAAGAAGTAGGGTAAGTTTGGCAAATAACGCCTGACGGGTAGTAACGCCATTTGAAACTTCCTACCCTGCTACCTTGAATACGTGTTTCGTATAAGGTGATCACTCACGGTTGTGTGATAAGCAGTGGCACCTGTTGTCTTTGTAGACACAAAGAATATAAGCCAGCCACTCGCCAGTAGAGAGAAAGCAGTGGACAAGTGTAGACGTGTCAGCGCGGAGCAGAGAAATCTTACAGATTTCAAAAGAGTAGGCGAATTGTTTCTGTAAAATTCAGGTTTTCCTATTACTAAAGGTATACATCGATAGGGCCATAGTTGCATAGCAGTTTGATTAGATAATATATGCAGGACTGTTATTCTTGGTGTAGAAAGAATGTTTAAAACACAAGTCTATTGCTTCTGGAAATAACGCCGCCATCGCGTCCGGAAATAACGCCACTCCATCTAATCGCTAATTGAAACTAATACTAGTGTTGAAAATGTTTTCTTCTTTAGCCGAAGTATGAGATGTGATAAGTATTATGCTTTGCGCATTTTATTTTCCAGATGGGAAGGAAATGTCAAAACATACGGGACAGGTGGTCTGAAAATGATTTACGTCAAGCTACACGGACATTCAGCAGGGTATGAAAGTTGAAACTGATGCATGTGCGTCCATCATCCCCCGCAGGACATTTAAGAGACTGAGTGAAACGAAAGGACAAAAAACCCATTCGAAAGCTTGGTCGCAGCTCTGTATTGTCACAGGAACTGGAAGGAGAATTAAAACAGAGAATAATTCGTTTGCAGAATTTGGTTTAACCAGAAAAGATGTTTGTGAGGGGGAAAATATGGCAGGCGGAAAAAAATGGCAGGGTGAACATGGCAGGTGGAAAAGATGGAAGGGGGGGAAATATGGCAGTTGGAAAAGATGGCAGGCGGAAAAAATGGCAGGTGGAAAATATGACAGGGTAAATGTGATGTAATAAATATTTTGAACAGGACAGAATCCAAGGGAGAAGAGAGGGAAAGATTTAATCACAAGAATTTCGCAAACTTTCGGTTAGAAGATTTCTACAAGTCCATCAGTCAATAATTTTCCAAATAAACAAAATACAAAATTGTGTCTTTCCTTTCCGCCAATCAGGTGTCACTTCTAATTAAAAGTTCACTTTTCTTTTCGACGCGTACCTTCCTTTCACCTGTCATATTTGATGAGCTGCAAGATCACAAACAACAGTTAAAAGAAGAAAAGTGAATTTTTAATTAGTAGTGAACCCTGATTGGTGGAAAGAAAAGACGTTCTCTTTTCTTTATTGATTTAGTAATTTTTCTAATTTCAGTTGTAGAGTGTAGTTTGAGAAAGGAAGGGGTACACTTCCGACACTATTACGTTTACAGTTACTTTTGTTATTAAGGATCAAAAGTTGTGTGTGTATAGTTGTCTAGTATTTATACACGATGGAAGTGGTGAAATCCAACAAGGGAGGTGAAAAAATTTTGTTATCGGGATATTCTTACACAAAGCGGCACTAAAAAACAGTATACGTTGGAGATGTACTGAAAGAAGTAAATATAACTGTCATGCAATTTTGAGAACCAGCGTTGAAAGAACCAATCCTAATCTGGTTCAGGAACACAATCATTTGCCGGATAATGATAACTTAAAACTTATAAAATGTCGTTTAGCTATGAAAGAAAAATCCAAACAGTGTAGTGGTATTCCATCCAAAATATCTATATGCAGAAGTTGTGCAACAGCAAGATGATGATACGCGTGCCAGACTGCCATCTGAAGAAAATTGCAAACGGACTATAAGAAATAATAAGTGTAGAAACCCGCGAGAACCTTCCAGCTTGAGAGAGCTTGTTTTAGAAGGCAAGTACAAATATTTCTAATCTTATTTAATATTTTATAGAAGTTGTTTTTTATGTCTAGAAATTTGCGTGAATGCCTAAAAATTATTATTATTACAGGTAAATGGACATTAACTTCAGCTGGACGGGATGAACAGTTTCTTCTATACGACAATGGTCCAGATTCTGATAGCAGATTACTTCTTTTTGCTACACATAGATGCCTTAAGTATCATTCTGAAGCACCTGTTTGGTTTATGGACGGGAATTTTGCAGTGGCACTTCGATTATTTACTCAGTTGTATGTAATAAGGGTTCCGATAGGAGAAACAGCTATAACGGTTGCTTATGCATTGCTTCAGAAGACACAGGCGACGTAGAGAAATTATTTGAGGTAAGAACATAACCTGCCTGCAACAGGACTGCGCGGCAGTGGAGACAGTCATCTTGCAGTATGAAAGAGGGCAAGTACCGAAAAAGAAGACAAAGCGAGTGTATGTTGATTTGCAGAACAGGTTGAGGAATTTGTGGCTAGATTACATTGATGCGAAAACATCTCTTGAAGACTTCTTGCGCACTGTTGCTCACAATTTAAGATTTTCCACGTAAGGTGCGATGTCAGTACTGTTGTTGCATGGAAATTATGTACTGTATATAGTAGCTATAAGGAATTTGACTGTATAATCTGCATCGTATAAGATTATATAATAGTTTAGTTATTCTTGTTCTATATAAATGATGTACTGTATATAATAATGTGGTTACTGTTGTCTGTAAATTACGTTCTGTATGTAGCATAACGTCGGCCCAAAGATAATAGGAAATGAAATAAAAAAGTACCAGAATATTCGTTTGACAAGTTGTGTATTTATAGTCAATTTGTTTCTCGAATGTTCCAGTACGAGTTATTAGGCTACGAGGCTGGAAGTTCTTCAAATAATATGAAGGAGGTAAGTGAGTAATATATTTGAAAATGTGTTCTTACGTGTTTACATATTGCTGCCATTCGTTATATTTGCTGTTACGTTTTACGGCTGCTATGAACTTACGTGACAACCCAGAACTTATTTACAATGCAGATGAAACTGGGTTACAACTAATGTACAACAGCAGTCTAAAATGTTTGGCACAGAAAGGGGGCAAGCGAATATATAATGCCACACACGGCGAGAAAGGTGAAACTGTGAGTATCGTTGCGTTCACCAATGCATCAGGTTCAAATTCGATCCCCCCAATGCTTTTATACATGATGATTTTATGATGATCTTCCTCCAGGTAGCACCTATACAATGACACCTAAAGGCTATGTCACAAAGGAAGAATTCCGTACATTCCTGGAACATTTCAACAAACAGCGGATCCCTGGCCGAGCACTGCTTATTGTAGATGGTCATCGCAGTCATCTTGATATTGCCACTTTGAATGCTGCTGAGAGCATGGATATTCAACTGCTGTGGTTGCCTGCACATTGCACCCACGAACTTCAACCGCTCGAAAAGAGCGTCTTCACATAGTTAAAAAGTGTACTGGGCTGGAGCAGTTGACAGTTATCGACGAACACATCCCGGAAGAACACTTGGGAAGCTACAGTTTCCAAAACTGTACTCACAGGCATGGTTCCGTCAGCAACACCTCAGAACGCAATTTCAGGCTTCAGCGCTACAGGCATCTACTCTTTCAACAGAAATGCTATTCCCGATGTCGCTTTTGCCCCAAGTGATGTCTCAGAGCAAGAGCAACCTCCAGGTACACGGCCAACCTCTATATCACCATCAACACCACCGAGTGCCCACTTCATTAACGAGCTTCTACCTGCACATAAAATAACTAGAACCCCATCCAAGAAGATGTTCTCTAACTGCCAGGGGAGTATTGGTAATAACAGATCTGTTTGCAACAACTGGCCCTTCCACTTCTTCCGGCACGAAGAAACAAGCATCCTCAAGAAAGAAGAAGGATAGAGACATATTCTGTGGGGACTGCGGCGGATATTACTACAATCCTGGGGGTCCTAACAATTGAGTTCAGTGTATTGAATGCAAGATTTCGTTTCACGAGTCGTGTGATTCTGGCAACAATGTTAAATGTGGCTTGTGTATACATTGTGTGACGCCGGTTGTGCATTGTTGTCTGACTCCGACGAATAGTGCTCAATGTGACTGAAGCTGTCATGTTAAGGTGTTCGCAATCATCATAGGAGTCACACGTTCAGCCATGTATTATTCCAATGAGTGTTGTGTAATAGCAAACCAGGTAACATATTGCCAAGAACACTGTTTAGTTGTGTTCAAAAAGTATTTAATTACGATACTGACACCTTTCCCCAGTTGTAAAGCATGTGGCGTTATTTTCCGACACGTCTGGTAATAACACCATCTCATACTCACTCCGATCCTCGGTGCATTGTAGTAGTCACTCTGCCTGTAGGATCTTTGTTTCCTCATTGCATTACAGCGGAAGGTTCACTCTCTTTTCCATGTAATCTGCCCATTGTGCCCATGCATTAGGACGGCCTGACCCTGTACTTACTATTTACATAGGTTACTGAGTTACTTTTGGCAGGGCCCCTGAAGCATTGGGGGTCCCAGGCTATAGGCCATTTAGCCCATCCATTAATCCGGCTCTGCTGACAAGGCTATCACACCTAACTTTATTGTAAAAAGACACAGCAAGCGTTACAGTTTCAATGTTTTAACATTTTCCTCAGGCGATACACTAATAAAAACTAACAGTTCATAAAAAGCACCAGAAGGCGAATAGATCCTTTCTACGTCATCCACCAATCACGTTCCAGAATTCGTTTACTTGCCAAAACTAAATCAATTTTAACCAATCACAGCCCGTCACTCACAGGCCACGAACCTAGTCAATTAGACCGCTATCTCAAATTTGTAACAGGAAACAACATAACAAGGAAATTTAAACGAGGCACGAAACATATTTTAGATAAATAAATGTGTAAGAAATAAATAATTAAATAATCAACATAAAATAAATTTAGATAAATAATCCACTAATAAATAATAATAATTAAATAAATACATATAATAAAGAACTAAAGAACGAGGGACTACAGAACAGTCCCTATTTTCTTGAATACTTTTCCCACTCTTCCCAGTATTTCTTCCCATTCCTCATTTATACTCGACCCACTATTCCAGTTAACCGCTTTATCTCAAGTTTCCCTAATTCTTCTCGCTTCTTTCCACTTCCTAACCAACATCCTTTCCTCTTCTTCCAGTATCTCCGCCCCTTCCCGGTCTATATGATGCGCCTTTTCCTGTACATGTTTGTAGTAGCATTTCTGTTTTAATCTGACGTCATCCTTGTGTTGTTTAAGCCTCTCCTGTAATTTATTTTTCATCTCTACTATATACACTGCCTCACAGTTCATACACAGAGCACTGTTCCCTCTTTGTTCTTCTCCCTTTAGAGCACCTTCCTTCTTGTTTATCACTAAGTCCAACACCCTCTTCCTCCTTTCCAATACTCCTACCTTTCCCAACAGTCGCTTGATTTTCTCGGTAAATCTTCCCCCTGACCACATGACAGTTTTATTAAGCATTTTCTTACTAGTGATTTTCGATACTGTTAGAACTTAAAATCTTGCTGAATGTTGTTCAGAATATAGTAAACTTTTTCTTTTGTCAGATTTCTATTTCCCTCTTACGCTCTCTCTCCCTCTATCTCACACACACACACACACATATATATATATATCATATTCAGCCGTTTTCTATCCACTGCTGGATGAAGGCCTCCCCCTTTTCTTTCCACATATCTCGGTCTGCTGATATCCTCATCCATGTAGCTCCTGAAAAACGCTTGATTTCATCTACCCATCTTACATTTAGACGTCGTCTCGGTCGTTTCTTTTCTCTCGGAATCCACTGTAGTACATTTGTCGTCCACCTTTCATCTGTTCGTCTAGTTATGTGACCGGCCCATTTCCACTTCACCTTCTTCGCAGTCTTGATTACATCCTCTACCTTTGTTTGTGCGCGAATCCATTCATTTCTCTTCCTGTCCCTCCTGGTTATTCCTAGCATGCACCTCTCCATTGCTCTTTGTGTGACTCTAAATCTTTGAGTCGTTTGCGCATTCAATGTCCAAGTTTCACAGCCGAACATCATCAAAGGTAAGACACATTGATTATAAACTTTACGCTTCAGACACATTGGTAGTTTACTTTTGAAAATAAAATGTAGTCTTCCAAAAGAACTCCACGCCATTTTACATCTTCTATTTATTTCATCAGTCAACTTGGCATTCGATGTTTTGAGCTGGCCAAGGTAAACATACTCATCAACTATGCCTATTGTCTCTCCGCTAATCTTTATTTCCCTTTTTGCAACATGTTGATTGTATATGACCTTTGTTTTACTTAAATTCATTTTAAAGCCTATTTTCGAACTCTCATTATTTAGTTTTTCCATTCTGGTTTGTAGTTCGTCCGCATTTGAAGCAAACAGGACTATATCATCAGCGAACCGTAGGTGATGAAGATATTCGCCATTAATCTTAATTCCAACTTCATCCCAGTTTAAATTCTGGAACACTCTCTCCAGGACCGCAGAAAACAGTTTTGGAGAAATTGAATCTCCTTACCTTACCCCCTTTCCAACTTAAAATTTTTCACTTTCTTGATGTTGACTAATGACAGATGTGGCAGTCGAATAAATGGTTCGCAGTAGCTTGATGTACGCATTTTCGATGCATTGATGTTCAAGTGATTTAAGTACTGCTGACAAGGAGACCGAATCGAAAGCTTTTTCGAAATCTATGAATCCCAAACATAGTGGAAGTTCATATTCATTAGTCCTTTCCATAACTTAATTCAATGTTTGAATGTGGTCTATTGTGCTAAATCCACGACGAAATCCGGCTTGTTCCCTTCCCTGGTTAAAATACAAGTCTCGTTCAATACGATTCAAAATAACTTTGTTGAACATTTTGTATAGAACTGACAGTAAACTAATTGGTCTGTAGTTTTCGACTCGTTCTTTGTCCCCTTTCTTCTACAACAAAATTATAACAGCACTATTCCAACTTCTGGGTATTTCTCTCTTCTTCAGGCACATTGAGAATAATTTAGCAAGTTCCTCTTTCATGTTTTCACCTCCCCACTTAAACATCTCTGCTGTGAGTCCATCTTCTCCTGGCGATTTTCCGTTCTTCATCCCTCGAAGTACTTTATCCACTTCTATCATTACATCTGGGACATCTACATCATTTTCTTCTGAGTCATCATTTCCTAGCTCTTCTTCGGAGTAGTACAGTTCTCTGTATAAATATGTTTAAATTTATTTCTTATTTCGTGTTACGGTCCCGTCTTGTCTCTTAACTGCAATTATTTGCTTTTTCCCTATCATGAGCTGCTGTTTGGTTTTCTTCAGACTCTTATTCTCCTCGATTGTATTTCTAACAAGAGTTTCGTTATATTTTCATATATCCTCTTTTATTTTCTTCCTTATGGTTTTATTTAGTTCTATGTATTCAATCCTTTTTATGTAATTTTCCTCTTCTTTCAATTTCCTTCTTTTCTTCATCAAGAGTTTAGTTTCTTCTAAAATTTAATGTCTTTTTCTTTCTGGTTCCTGCTATTTCCTTGGTTGTCTCTCTTATTACCTCGGTCAGTATTTTATTTTTGCTATAGATGTCTTCTTCATCCTCTAACTCTTCCAAGGCACTAAATCTGTTGCTAAGTTCTATCTCGAATATGTCTCTGTTTTCCCCTAGATTTTCCAGATCTAAAAGTGGCGGTTTTCCTCTGAAAAGCTTCTTTCTCTCAAGTCTAGTATTTAGTTTCAGCTTACATCTCACCATCCTATGATCACTCGAGACTTGGAAACTGTTCAGAACAAACACGTCTTGTAGAATTGTCCTGTTATTCGATAGAACGTAATTTATTTCGTTTTTGGTCCCATTTGGGCCTTTCCATGTCCACTTCCTCTGGGGCGGTTTCTTGAAAAATGTATTGGAAATGAACAGTCTGTTGGCTTCTGAGAATTCCACTAACTTCTCTCCTCTCTTGTTTCTCTTGCCAAATCCAAAGTTTCCCACTTTCTTGTCACTGCTCTGCTTGGTTCCTACTTTCGCATTGAAGTCTCCCATTACAATTTTGTAATGCGATTTGCTACTATCCAAAATCTTCTGTATCTCCTCGTATAGGTCTTCGATTTCCTCCTCCGGGTGTGAGGTTGTTGGAGCATACACTTGTATAATTTCCATACAGTATCTGTTGTTTATCTTTATTACTACCCGTGCGATTCTGTCTGAAATTCTTTCAATTTCTGTGATCCGTGATTTCAGGTCTTTATTAATTATAAAGCCAACGCCTGTCGGTTTTCCATTTTCTGTTCCTTTAAAGTAGAACGTGTGCCCCGACGGTAGTTCCAACTGTTCTTCATTCTTCCTCCACACTTCTTATAGTCCTATGATGTCCCACTTAAAATCATCTTGAGTTAATTCTGCAATTCTTCTAATTTGTCCTCTCCTGCAAGTGACTGACAGTTGAGAGTCGCCACGTATAGGTTCGTTCGAGTTGCCGTGTCGGTGTGCTCTCAGTCTACAGTCCAAACCCGGGCATTTTGACCCTCTGACTTCCTGCAGGACTGACCGCTGCTGTTGCCAGCTGCATTCCGTCCTCCGAGGCTGTTTCCTTACTTGTACCATCATGTGTAAAGAAAGGAGGGGTTCTGACATTTGACCCACCACGCTGTCAGCTAATTCTGGTTGGTGAACAGCCCATTCATGTTCGTTCGCCAAGCAGTTGCTTGGGTACTAACAGGCCCCACGACGTGAACGTATGGATTGGAAATTAGTCGGCTACCCCGGTCGGTTCCCTTAAGCCTTAGCAAGAGGAATTAAGGTTGATCTAAAGGCAGGATGTAGAAGCGGTCACAAGCGCTTATTTTGATCATGTTGTAGTTCTATTTTTGGCCACCAGATATTTATAAATACTTCGATCGCCGCGCGCCCGTCTGAACTTTTCCCAAACTACGTAGTCAATAGTGTAGTTCTCTTTAGGAAACGATTTCTTAAAATTTTGTTGTGTGAGAGAACAGATCTTTGGGAGGTAGATGTTCATGATAAAAACTTACTTCTTGCCCAGGATCGAAGCCAAAGGCGAACGATTGTCAGTGAGGCTATGAACTTGCGAGTTCCGCAAGCCATAGAGTGAATGAGTTTATATGTAGAACAATTAACCCTTGCGTAGGTATAGTGTCATTAGTAGTGATAATCTTTGCTGCCTTGTAACTAACGGGCCCCGAGTTCGATACCTTTGGGCGGAGCCCACTTCAAACTATGGATCCAATTGAAAGCAATGGGAAATCACATTCGGTTCACCTTACACTAGGGACCTTCCATTCATAGGCTAGCCGCTGACTAGACCACAGATCAACACTATGTTATCATTGTGTACGGTTTTTCTTCACCCTGAGTTCCAAGTACAGCACGGAAGCCGTGATGAATTGTCATTAACGGAGATGTGTCCTGTTTTACTACAGAATGTTGGAATGGTATATAGAAAAGGAAATCTGAGCGATGATGTCTCTCAGCGACTAAACTTTTTGGGAAGGTAGCACGCAGCCAGAAATTTATTTTAAATTATATCTGTGCATTCACCTGTGTGACTGAGGGAAAAGCGTGGAAAACCTCAGTGAGGATGGTCGGCTGCTGGAATCGAACCCACGACCTACCAATTGCTACCACTAAGCTACGAGGGCTGGGTGCAGGATTGTAAGTGATCACAATTACTCAGTTTGCACATAAATGCAAGTGAATACATTTCATCCAGCGCTCGAAGTGGGGGTATGAGGGGGCATGCCGTGCCTTTACCTTTTTTCGGATTTGGCGTACTATTTCTATTTGGTGTACCTTTCTATTAATGGAAGTTAATTGCCTTTACTTTCAATAGGCAATCGTCCCATTAGGTGCAAGGGTAACGTTACCTTCCTGACCCACTTCTCCAAGCGTTGCCTCACCTTTTCTAACCCACTTCGAGCACTGATTTCATCAACTTAGAGAAATATTTAATTAAATAATTATGCGGGTCGTATTTATTATAAATGGTGTACAAAAGTATCCTGCGATTTATGCAATTCCACTTTTGAAAACTCTACTATAATGTCCATCAAACAGTCTTCAAACTGATGAAAATATTCAAAACCTAACTCCCCCCTCCCCCGACTTCAGAGCGGTAATTCATGCCTCTCAAAATTCCAAGGCAAAACTAATGTTGAAAATTTGTTTCAATTGGGCTCTACTTCTCCAAATGCTTCTACTGTCGAGCAAGTAAACGATTTCACAACTAGGTTTATGAACAGAACAGAAGTAAAAAGAAAAAAAGAGAGATTTATCTACAGCTATACCCTTCGATAATAGTCCTCGAGTCTAGACTGACTTGACCATTCTTCAGGAAGTGAAGAGAGGGGCCATGTTGTCCTTTAGGAACAGTATTTACTGCCTCCAATTCTATTTGGTTGAAAGATATATGTAACAATTGTTGTCAACAATACATTGAATTCAACAATAAACGGTAAGTCATTTTTAAAATTTAGAACTATCATATTCTCAGTATTGTTGTGTTACATGTTTGTGCTAAATCTTCTAGGTGGATTTACTGATGAGTTATTGAGTATTATTGTTGACAGCAATAGCTTGATTTCAACAATGGTGAATAATGAAATCGAAAATCCGATAAAGTCCCGTGCTTCGTTTGCATGTGCTCTTGCTTTTGTAATTTTGATATCGAGAAATGAGTTCATTCTTGGTTTCTATTGATAATTGAATAGTGCGGTTTCTTTAGATAAATGTTTGCTGAGATTATAATAGATACCATCGTTTTCAACAATGAATTGATTGTAATAATGTTGAATGGAAAACATTGGTAAAGCGGATCCGAAAGAACTTGATCTATTTCATCTGATTTCCAATACTTAGTCCTAGGCCTATGTCTGTATCTGCATTTGGTTGTTAGTTATTGACAGCCATTGTTGTCAACAAAACACTTGTGTTAACAATGAACAGTTGATCAAATTGATTTTTAAAGCTCTGTAATAATTTATTTTGCAGTCTTGCATATTTGTGCTGATTTGAATATTCGTAGTATTTGTTCAACATTGAGTTCAACAATGAACGATAAGTCATATCGAAAATATAGAATGCATATGTCCTGAGGATTGGTGTGTTACACGTTTGTGCTAAATCGTGTGATTTTATGTCAATTTAGTGATGAGTTATAGCTAAGTATTATTGGCAACAATAGCTTGATTTCAACAATGGCTAACGATGAAATCGAAAATCTGATATGCGGATGTACTTCGTTTTCCCATGCATTTGGCTGAGTTATTGACGGTCATTGTTGAACAACAATACACTTGTGTTAACAATGAACAGTTGATCAAATTGATTTTTAAAGCTCTGTAATAATTTATTTTGCAGTCTTGCATATTTGTGCTGATTTGAATATTCGTAGTATTTGTTAGTCGTAAGATCTACGTAACAATTGTTGTC